>CAUHTR010004668.1:5197-20536 GCA_959609185.1 Schmidtea polychroa | reverse complement strand
GAATATTACTGTGGTTTTACTAGGGAATTTGATATATTATCAAGTAGGAATAAGCGAGAAGGACAACGAATTGATTTATATTGCTATCGTCCATACACAGATCCAACACGGACGCAATCAGGATTTCAGCTTGGGGGGAGCAAAATTATTAATTGTTGCAATTCATCGAGCAATGTTAAAAGTTGACAAGGAAAAAAAGAAAAAAATATTTTAAGATAATTGAAAAATTTCATATTAATTATTATCAATGTATTTTACATAGAATATATTGCAATATAATATTAATTCAGTAATTCATGAATTTAATGTCTTGATGAATATATAACAAGGTGAATATATATTAGTGCCCAAATCTGGATTTAACCAAAAAAATGAAAATAAACTAACGAACACATTACAACTGCTGAACCAATAGTCACAACCAGCGCCGGCTCTAGCATTAGTAGCGCCCGATGCGAAACTCATTTTAGACGCCCATTTATTTTATTGGTTTTTTGGAATTAACGTAATTTAATTGACAATATTAAATTTGTAATAAAAACATTAAAAAATTAATAATAATTCTTTTCCAAGTGAAATACAGGTTTTATTTTGTTTATATATTTTTTTATTTTATTGAAACAATATTATAATATACAAAAATTACATAACATACATATATTTTGTATAAAAATTGACAAAACTATTATTCTAGATATTTACTTTTCTAGATTTTAAACTGGCAAATTCATCAATTAAATTATGTATATCTAATTTGTCGCATATATCACTTTCAATCGATATCATTGCTAAACCAACTAATCTTTCTTGTGAAATTGTTGATCTTAAATAATTTTTAATTAGTTTAAGCTTCGAAAAAGATCGTTCTCCGCTAGCAACTGAAACTGGTAAAGTTAAAAATATTTTAATAGCAATTACAAAATTGGGAAAAATGGAATCCAGTAGATTTTTATATATATATTGCAAGATGTTTAGTGGGTTTTCAAAGTCTTTCAAAAATTCCTTTGCTATTTTTATTTCATTAAATAATTCTGTTTCAGATATATCTTTTTTCTCGCCATCGGTTAGCATTATTTCTAAATCAGAACAATGTTTTTTTAATGTATTATCATCCATTTTGTTAATTTCTTTTATATTATGTATAAATTGAAATTTTTCACTATATTTTGTGAAAAGATTAAACCTTTCTTTTAAAGAATTGATAGTAATATCTAAAATTGGCAGAAAAAATGATATTTTATATTTAAGTATCGGATCAACTGGCGTTTCGTCTACAGATTCATAACCAAAAATTTTTTTCTTTCTTCTTCGTAACGTATTATCTTTGAATTTCGCAGGTATTTCTAAATCAGCTGCTATATTTTCTGCCGTTTGAAGAATAAGACTAAAATTTTCATCGGATCTATATTCTTCAATAAATTTAATAAGACTATTTAACGCAACTGAAGAAACATTTAAGTTTTGATTTGGATTTTGGAGCAGTTTACTAACAACGTTAACTTTACTTAAAACATCGTACCAAATAACCACTGAACATATAAATTCATACTCTTTTATTTTGAAAGCCACAGCCTTAGCTTCATGCTTTGTATTATTATCTATTTCTAGGTTTTCATAAATGTCAACTAAAGCATCTAAAATTTCAGCTATTTCAAACCTAAGTGGACGAAGGGCATCGACTCTTGATTCCCACCTGGTGGCTGACAAAGGTTTTACTGTAATTTTAGTATTTTTTTTAAGAACTCCCATCGTTTTGTTGAATCGCTAAAGAAATTATAAATTGTTTGAATAGTGGAAAAGAAACTAAATGATTCTGTGTTAATTTTGGCTGCATCATTCACTACTAAATTAAGTGTATGTGCAGCACATGGGACGAAAAATGCACGAGAATTCAAATTTAAAATACGTTTTTGGACCGCATTATTTTTCCCATGCATATTTGCGCCATTATCGTAACCTTGTCCACGTAGATCATTAATATTCAAACCTAAATCTTTAATGTTGTCAATAAGATAAGTTGCTAAACCTTTTCCTGTGGAGTCAGATACTTTTAAAAATCCCAAAAAATGTTCGCTTATTGCAACTTCATTATTTTCATCTTTATTGACAAATCTGGCTATAAATGTCATTTGTTCGTTATGACTAATATCAGGAGTGCAATCTAATATTAGAGAAAAATATTTGGCATTAATTATCATTTGAATAATATTTTGCAAAATTTTCGAAGAGATCAACGATATTATTTCATTTTGTATAGTTTTGCCTAAATAATGAACTGTTTGTGTCTCCTTTTTTTGTATCTTTGCTAAATGATTTGCTATTACTATGTCAAATTTAGAAAAAAGTTCTACAAATTTTAAAAAGTTACCGTTATTTTTTTCATAGATAGTATCTGACGAGCCACGCAGAGACAGGCATTGTCTGGCAAGATATTTTATGATTTCGACAATTCTCTCCAAAACAGCGTACCAATGTTTCTTTTCAACTGCGTATACTTTTACGAGTTCAGCATCTATTGTAGTTAAGTTGTTCATTTTCTTTTTTAATTGAGTCCACTTTAAAAAACAATTAACATGTAATGTACTAACTTCATGAGCTGCAAGTGTTTTTGACAAATTTCTCCAGCAACTAAAACCATTTATAATCAAATGCTGGTTTCCTTCTATTTGATTTATAAACAATTTACAACAAAAACAGAAAACACGGTTTGCTGAACTTGAATAAACTAACCATGATCTTGGTATAATTTCATTATTAGGTAATTTACGATTGTAATAATAATTAGTAAAACTTCGTCCATCATCATCACGGGGATAAACTTCTTTCCTTATTTGCATTGGTCCTTGCTCAATAATAATTTTTCTAATTTTATCATTAATAAATTTAGGCCAAGTTGCGGGATCAATTGAATGAAAATCAGCACTATTACTTATAGTTTCAGTTAAATGTATGGTTTGAAGCTCTTTGTTAGATGAAGATGTTATTTCTGTTTGTAAATTTATAGATCGTGTCTCATTAGTGGCATTATTTCTAACTTCACCATTTGTGCTATCCTCTGGAATAATCTGATCATCCGTTAACGTTATTGTAGGTATTGTCAAATTTGCTTTTTTTAAATATTGGTTAAGGCTTCCCTGATTTTTTTGTTCCTCCAACTCTCTCTTCGCCTTTCGTTTTCGATTTTCACACCCGGATAATTTTGTCTTTGAATTCATATTTTATGATATAGGTAAGCTAATAAAAATTTTTTTAATTAAAAAAATATAAATTTTAGAAGTAAAGATAAAAATAATTAAATAATACCTACCACCGTACAATGATTCAATTCCGCAAAATAACTAATGTACTGAAACAAAACACTTTTTTACTATTAAACTGTACTGAACACTTTTTTATTTTACTATTAAAATTTTAATATTAAATTTTTCTTTATTAGCGAAAAAGGTTTACCAAATAACAACTGAACTGATTGAAAACTGAATAGAACCGGTAGACTTTTAAAATAATATTTTTTAGCATTAATTTTTTTAATCGAAATAACTAAACCGAATATAGCAGGCCGTTTCAAAATAAATTTATGCATGTATAATTTATTTTGTTTTGCGAAATAATTAAACAATTCTTAAACACTTCGAAAACTAGTAGGCCAGTAGTTTTTCAAGGAAATTTTATTTAAAAAAAAAAAAATTCTTATTAAAAAAAAATTTGTTAATGGTTTTTTTGTTAAATATTAAAAAGAAACTAAAATTCTAAATTGTTTAGCGCCCTTTCCGAGAGGCGCCCCGATGCTTTGCATCCACCGCTTCCAACTAAAGCCGGCCCTGGTCACAACAGATGTGCATATCAGTTCACCGCTGCGCACTAACGGTATGTTTTTTGCAAGTGACGATAGGCAGCAGCGCTCGAATTACACTCAAATGACTAAATTATTATTGACTGCATAATAAAACGGATGCCTGTAGACTTAATGCTGAATTATTGGTTTAACTTTTGTAGGTCTTTAACAGTCAGGTGAAAATATTACAGTACATTTCACACACACGAATAATTGTGACAGTAATAATATATAAGGCCGTCAAAATCCAGCTTTCAACTTTTCAATAGTTAAACATGGAAAAGCTTGGCGCGTGTATGCAAAGTAGTCCCNAAACTAGTAGGCCAGTAGTTTTTCAAGGAAATTTTATTTAAAAAAAAAAAAAAATTCTTATTAAAAAAAAATTTGTTAATGGTTTTTTTGTTAAATATTAAAAAGAAACTAAAATTCTAAATTGTTTAGCGCCCTTTCCGAGAGGCGCCCCGATGCTTTGCATCCACCGCTTCCAACTAAAGCCGGCCCTGGTCACAACAGATGTGCATATCAGTTCACCGCTGCGCACTAACGGTATGTTTTTTGCAAGTGACGATAGGCAGCAGCGCTCGAATTACACTCAAATGACTAAATTATTATTGACTGCATAATAAAACGGATGCCTGTAGACTTAATGCTGAATTATTGGTTTAACTTTTGTAGGTCTTTAACAGTCAGGTGAAAATATTACAGTACATTTCACACACACGAATAATTGTGACAGTAATAATATATAAGGCCGTCAAAATCCAGCTTTCAACTTTTCAATAGTTAAACATGGAAAAGCTTGGCGCGTGTATGCAAAGTAGTCCCTATCTTGTCCAGAGCTCTGGTGAATTGTTTGATCAAGTCGAGCTTAATATGCAACAGTGAGAATAAAATCCTGTCTCTGTTCACCAGCGGCTTGTTGATGAGGTTCTTTGCACGACAGGGCAAAAAAAAAGTACTTAAAATCCTAAAACTTCAAATTTTAAAATTTAAAACCTAAAAATTCTCTAACTTAACTTATTTAAAAGACAAGTAAATACCTTAATGAATACTTAGTATATTATAATATATATCCTTATCCTACGTTACAAAATCGCAATGGAGTCTTCCTACTCCGAAAAATTTAATTCTTAGATAGGTTTGAATCTGCTGACTGCCTGCCTCTCCTCAACCACAACCTGCTAGGACTACACTTGGATCCGGCAGAAATCAAATGCTAATACTTTCAAACTTCTCGCAAATGCTTAATGAAAAAATTGCGGGAGTTTCTAACTCCAGCAATAGGAGATTAAAGAATAAAAGCTGCAGAACTTTAAGGGTAAGAAGTTCTCGCCTTCAGCCGTATGGCCCGAACGCATTTATTAAAATAAAGTTTGATTTTTTTTTTAATTCTTCACGTATAGGAAACCGTTCGTTATGTAATGTTGTGCTCGATCCCTACTGTAACACAAACAGAGAAAACATGAGAACTTTGTAAACCCAGACTGTTGTCCCAACAAAAAGTTAACCGTTTTCACTCATGCTGATCATAATCTCATACTTCTTGTTGATTGTTGCTGAGTGTGCGATGGGCACAGAGGCAGGCAAACTGGTTGCCATTATGCAATAGAACACATTTCAGTGATAGCTTAAAGCCTTCAATAAATAGTGCAGAATAAATCAGGTTTATTTATACAAGATCTCTTATCTGCAGCCACCTTTCACTGCAACAGCAATTGAATAAATAAAATGACCAACTAGAACTAGAGTGAGAAACGCATAGATATCTCACTTACTCTCATATCGATGGCAAGCAGAGGCACGTATAAAGTTCATGTGGCGCTATATCATAAAATTGACCTCACTAAACAAAACTGATGTGATGTATCGATTCGGCACATGAGGAGGATTGTCCTAAATCAGCTGAATAAACTTAGCCACCAAATTTGCTGTAGCAGTGTAATTATTTGTTAGATTCTACATGGTTATTACGTAACGCAAGTTATACAACATTACCAAATGCATTCAAAATTATCCCCCCCCCCTCCACCAACAATCCTACATCCGTCACTGAATGCAAGCAATTCTTTATTTGATATTTTTATAATCGCAATGTTTGATATTTTACTGGCGCTCAAATACGAGAATTTGATTGATTTCCCTTTTATATTGATTTTATAACCTTCCAATGAGCCCCTTTGATGATTGGATGAGAGGGTTCAGGATCACTTATATGGCGGCACTATTGCACTATTTATCGCTGTTATTGATTTATTGATCATGAGTTATAATATCATTTCACATGCTTACCGTTATTAAGCACTTTCTTATCCCAATATCTGAATGATTTATATGGCTGATTATTGCATTGGATGCTGATCCGATCAGTAATGGACACCATCAACTCGATCAATCGATATTTGCATCTCACACATCCACCTGAATGCAAAGCATAATTTATCACCCCCCTCAATCAATATTCCAATTTATCACTTACACAATTCAGATAGAGTTTCATTATGCGATTCCCCTCTGAATTCCATTATCATCCTCTCCCCCAGCTCCTCATCAAGGGAAATTATCAACTGATTCTCGTATTTATCAATCAAATATAATAAAGTTCCTCTCATTCTATTGAGGCTCATTTTAAATCTGATTTCATATTGGCCATATGTATCACTGATTCCTGTGGTCAAATAACTGGGACCTTCCTTGCTACTGATGTGATACTCTGCTGCAATGGCCATCATTTGCTGTAGCACAATCATATAAATTACCTGATATTAACTGCCTCCCCATAATAAATACCAACAAAGTCCCCCATGTCATAAATGGCTGGTTGATATCAAATAATATCATAAAATTTTTATTTCTTACTATTTTAATCATTAAATATTTTACTGTTTGACCGGATATTAATTTTATAAACTAATTCTGATTAGTTAATATTATATCTAGTTTAACAAAGATTAAAATGATAAACTAAAACAAACGAATGTTGAATCATTTTATAATTTTATTTAAAATATACAAAAAGAAATATCTAAGAAATATATTTTTTTGATTAAATTTACTGAACTACTAAAATAATCAAAATGAACAGTTAAAATTTTTAATTTAAATCAGTAAAATTTACTTATAATTTTATTAACAAATGTAATTTTGTCTGTTGTGGTTTATCATAAAAAACAATTGTAAATTTCTCGATTTATTGTTTGAATTTAGTTTCCTGGGATTTCCCAAGTGTAACTCCTGTCGACTTTGCAGGTGTGTCATAGAATTCTAATTCTGATGTTTATTCTGAGGTTTTGGAGTGTTTTCATGCATTTGTTTTATATATTTTGTACGTTCTTATCGATTTCATGGACTTCCATTGATGTACAATATCTGTGCATTGAATATTCATTTGGGAATAATTATTGATGAAAGATATGAATGATATAGAAACTTCTGCATCTCCGCAGTTGCTGTGACATGGAAATGTAACTTTGAATTATTCTGTTGACGAGAATGCAGTAATTGCAAAATATTCTAAAATGTAAATATCGATAAAAATGAAACAATACTAATTTTTATTAAAGTTTTTTTTGTTTAATTTAACTTATTAAAATACGCTTTTAAAAACATAACGCATTTAAGCTTTATCATTTAATAGTGACCGTATTTTTCTGCAGAATATCCCTGTAGCCGAAAATGCTCTTTTTAAATCATTTATTGGTTGCACGGATCTAAGGTAGTTATAGTCCAATTCTAAGTATTTACCACGAACTTTCATATACTCAAAGTATATCATTTCTCTTTTGACAATTTTATTTATGGTGGGTTACAGGTACCATACATTTTATATTTTTGAGCTGTTTCCAGCGTAACCCAGAATGCAATGAGGCGTGTTATCACTTGATATAAGATGATTGATCAACGTTGGTACTGTTCAATAAGCACCAGCAAAAAGTAGCATACCTATGTTTATCGTAATTGTCAAGTTCTCATTTGGGCTCACGAACTATCGACAGAAAGCCTATGTCCTACTATCTTCACCACTTTTATTCTTTATTAAGTAACTATCCTTGAAACAACTATTGCGCAATCGCCTGACGCAATGCATCAACACGTTATGCACACTGGAGCTCAATCAAAGAGTTCAAATCTATTATGCAACTGTTTATTTGACATAAAATCATTTTCAGAATTTTGAGAAACGCTTGGATTCCCTGGAGAATTCATTTTCAAAGATGCTTGATTGGAATTGTGAGATTTCACAGCCGTGATCAAATACCAAGAACTTGTCCGATTGCCCTTAACGAAAATCACCCATTGAATTGAGAAGCAAATCCTATGAAGAATTCTTTATGCCCTCACAGAAGAACTTTCATGGAGTTGAAGCATGAAATCCGGAAGAATAAAGGATACTATACCAAAAACATAAATGATAAGTCCCTCTGCCCAACCAGGAGAATTTATATGAAAATGAAAAATGGCAAGACTTTATCTGATGAGAAGACCTTTTCTTATGCTACTAAATCTTTTTGACCAGCAAGAAAAATATTTATCAAGATGAATAACAGTAATTATGATAAAAATTGGTATACCTTTCCTCATGTTGACTCTATAAATCATAAAATTAAAGATAATTGCACTAATTTTAATTCTATTAACTCTAGTGATAAAATTAAATTTAATAACTCTGATTTTGATTTTAAGTCTCGCATTATTAAAGACAGTTACATTTAATAACACAGCTACCTCCTCCTTACCTACACCTGCTGACCTTAACTCTTGCTCTTCCTCCTCTATTAAATCTAATATTTCTCAATCTTCTCCTACGGTAAATCCGGACTACACGCCTCCCTCATTAATACCTATCCGTTATTCTACCGAAAGCGTAGCTCCTCACCACAACTTAAACAACTCGCGTAAGTGTCACTACTCTGAAGCTTTACCCTATGACTCCTATCCTATTAGTAATCTTTCCTCTTCTAACAATATTAAAAAAGCATCATTTAATAAAATCGTAAAGTGCTTAATTAACCACGTTTCTAGACACTGAACAGGGTATTAACCTCATAATCTGACAAATAAATGGAACCTGTATCATTAGTTGCGGTGATTTTCTTGACTTGTTTCCAATAGTTTTAGATAATAAATAGGTTATATAGTTTAATTCTTTATTTTTATTTATATTTGTTTTTTTATTTTTTTTCATTTTTCTTCTTTTTCAAAATATTATTTTTATTTATAAAGCAATATGTTACAAATGTCCCCGGGCGCCAAAATGAGGTATGAACGTTAAATTATAATAAGCGAAAAGGGTAATAAATCCCTTGGATTTCTGCGAATTGAAACTTACTTTATCGTATTTGTATGCTTCAATGGGGTTGAATGGTCTCAGCGATCTGGATCTTTTTTAGCGTTGAAAGGGAAACAATGAAAAAAACATTTTGACTAAGTGATTGAGTAGTTTGCGGCAATGAAGTCAAAGGGTAAGACATACCTGATCTTATTATAAATCGTTGATAGATCCCATAAACCAGCATTAGGGTTTGCTTCTATTGTTCTAGGTAGATCAGCCAAAACACTTTTACTGATTATTACTGGTGGTTTTGTAGCAGGTAGCATAATTTATTCGGACAAATGGCCTACTTATAAAGCACTAGCCAACAGTCGTTAATACGAATATTCCACTGTTTGTCATAATTATAACGTTGTAAATCTTGAAACTGGCGTTAATACCCAGCACGTTGAATCCTATAACAATCGACTAAAGATGAAGATCAAAGCAATGAAAGGCTTGACAACATATCAACGAAATAGTTTTTTGAAGGAATTTAAGTTTAGAGAAAGAGATAAAGAAGACCCGGTTTTGTCATTTTTTCAATTATTTGCTAATTAAAAGAAATGAAAAATAAAAAATAAATTTATTTCTTCTTCATTTAATTTAGAAAGATAGTCCTGTAATTTTTCCGGAGATAGGGTGATATATATATATATATATATATATATATATATATATATATATTCAAACCACTAAGTTACCTGGGCAAAAATCACAATTCTCATCAATCATCAAGTCACTTACATCACTAAGGGACTTTCAATGGATGCTACTTTTTAGAATCTCTTAAGTTTCAAGGTTCACTACTTTAGTTACTATTAAGGAAGGCTTTTTCCACTTCACACGCATCTGCTTTCCGCACAACATACCCATTCCGTCAAATTATACTTCATGCCTCATAGGACCTAGCACGTTCACACATAACCATCTAATCACACCTCAACTCACACAAGGGGAATTCCATTTAAAATTTATTATAATTTTAACAAAAAATTTCATAACCAAGGAACGATTTTACTAACAAAGTTTATTTTCAATAATCAGCTTGTATCTAATTAATGGATTGCGGGTAATCAACAGATATGATAACTTAACGATAAACCAAAAACACATATTTATAGAAAAATCAAGTATAACAATTTATTTTCACGAAGAGAATTCCAAGAAATCGATAAGAATGGACAAAATATATAAAACAAATTCATGAAAACACTCCAAAACCTCAGAATAAACATCAGAATTAGAGAGATTTCTGTGACACACCTGTATAGTCGAGAAGAGTCACACTTGGGAAATCCCAGGAAACCAAATTCAAGCAATAAATCGAGAAATTTATAATTGTTTTGATGATAACATTATTTATTACATTTGTTGATAAAACTGTAAGTTAATTTTACTGATTTAAATAACAAATTTTAACTATTCATTTTGATTATTTTGTAGTTCAGTAAATTTAATCAAAAAAATATATTTCTTAGATATTTCTTTTTGTATATTTTAAATAAAATTATAAAATGATTCAACATTCGTTTGTTTTAGTTTATCATTTTAATCTTTGTTAAGCTGATTAATATAATTTTAACTATATAATGAGTAGTTAATTAAATTTATTGCCGGTCAAACAGTAAAATATTTAATGATTAAAATAGTAAAGAAGTAGCAATTTGTTGAGAGTATTTGATATCAACCAGCCGTTTGTGAGAGGGTGGGACTTGTTGGTATTTATTATATCGACGCAGTTAATATCAGGTAATTTATATGATTGTGCTACAGCAAATGATGCCCATTGCAGCTGAGTATCACATCAATAGCAAGGAAGGTCCCAGTTATTTGACCACATAAATCAGTGATACATATGGTCGGTATGAAATCAGATTTAAAATGAGCCTCAATAGAATGAGAGGAACTTTATTATATTTGATTGATAAATACGGCAATCAGTTGATAATTTCCCTTGATGAGGAGCTGGGGGAGAGGATGATAATAGGATTCAGGGGGGAATCGCTCTCCAATTTAATTATGCAATAATGTGGGCCCTTGATGTTTCATGTCGTTTGATAATAAGAGAAAGGTTTTGTCAATCTCGGCATCCCACGCTAGATGACAATGAGAATTTATTAGGGCTGAATATCTTACAGCAAAAGCAAAATACAGCGTCATTTGTACTAGAGTATGCAGCCAATCGCGTTTAATCTTATCACCGTTAGGCATTCGGCGCTGAATATGAAAGCAGGAATATTTTCTGCCTCCTTCACCCTCGGCAAATGATACTGGCATTTCCTGAATCAGGCCGCCATACCTTACCAGCAAAGCTTTAAATTTATCCTCTATTATAGGCCATTTTGCCGAATCATTAAAATTTTTATTGTTTTTGGGTCTTGAGCTCTCAGATCTTCATTATTCTCCTTTTGTTCTATATCATTGACGTTCTGAGCAACATCTTCATTGAATCTGAATCGCTATCTGATATTATCCGCACACCATTTCTCCGCCGCCTTTGATTTCAATTGGGCTTTCATCTGGCCTGAAGCTGCTAAAGGTGCCTCTGCTGTACTGCTTGATGAACTTATCAAAAGCTGCAACAAAGCATTCTTCTGTTTGGCAGAAGTTGACTCATGTAGAAGCCTAATTTCTTTGTGTTGTGATCCTTACAAGCGTTGCCTCGTATTCCCGTCCATTACATTGTATCGGTTTCGGTTTAGTAATTTAAACTTTTCATTTTTTTAATGTTTCTTATTTGAATTTTGAAACAAATATGAAATATCCAAACCAACGCCTCTATTTACAATACGGTATATTTATGTAAAACTGTATAAAATACCTGGTGAAGGTAGAATTTGTTTTTTCGAAAATTCTGGTTAAAAAACGAAGAATTCCGTTTTAGGAAACAGTTAAATAAAATCAGTTAAAAATGACCTAATTTCATCCAAAAAAATATTCAATTTATATCTAAAAGTCCAATGTGAATTTAGTCAAGATTTTGTTTCAAGGTTTTTTTTTCAAGATTTCGACCCCATCCAAAAAAATATTTTATTTATTTAAAATTACGGTTGTCATATCTCTTATCAACTGTACCAGGAGACATAAAATTTTGGATTTCTATGCATCAATAAGATTGAGACTGTGTAAAGTTCTGAGTAATCACGGAAATTTGTATAATTGTTAAGTATTAGTGTGTATAAATAAAGTGTGCTAAAAATTGTGTCGTATTTTAATTTTTAAAAAACCTAAGAATTCAAATATTATTTAAACAAAAAATAATATATGTCTAAGTAGTGATAATTATTAAAAGTATTACTATTAATTACAATCATACAAAATTTATTTCATTTATTACATTATTCATGATTTGGTAACGAAATTTCTTACTGTGCTAAAAATAGTGTCGGGCAGTATATATTGGTCAATAATATCGATTTAGATAAATATTCCAATATAACTACACTATCCCTCTGATCGCAATTCCTATCCCCCGATTGTAAATGATTCCCGGTAAGTTTATCGAATGATCAATTGTTCGAATGACGAGTTTATCGAAAAATATTATTTTTAAGGAACTTACGAATTGTGGATTTTATCTCAAAAACGGATGTCTCTTTTTAAAAAACTAAAAACTTCTAAATATTTTATTTATATACAGAAATTTTAAATATTTTATTCGCTTTCGATAAACTCATCGGCTAGCATTATTTCAGTATTTTTTTGCCTTAACCCTTTTTTTAATATTTTTTACCTAAAACCAATCTTTGCAACAAATGCTATTATAAACACATTTTAAGTTTCTGCATATAAAGAAAAATTTTAAAGTTTTTAATTCCTTAAAAATAATATTTTTCGATAAACTCGTCAGCTACCTTGTAAATAACTATAATTGATTTTAAAGTCCTGGTCGCGGCACCAAATGTTGAAAACTAGCTGAAAACCCCAACTTACTCGTTCTTATATAAATGATTAAATAACAATGAGACTGATTACTAAAATTTATTTAAAAATAAAATTCACCTTTTAAAATTTGCAACAAGATTTATTTTTTTTGAACTTTCGATATCAAACTGATTTACACAGATGCGGGTTGTGTTTCTGTTGAATGTTTTGTGGTGCGTGTTATGTTATGAATGCAAAAATATTCTGTTAAATTTTTTGAACTGTCCAATTTTAAAATCTCGTAAAAATTGCCTTTTCAAGATTCAGGAGCTAGTTTAATTTTTTGGGCGATTAGACTGATTTTGGTAATCGCTTAAATACCAAATTTTCAGTGATTAATATAAATATTTATTTTATTCACTATATGCGTTTATCGCAGGTTTATTTATTCGATTTAATTCCTGGCCTTTATACCAATTGTTGGACTTTATAATTAAACTTATTAAATAATATTCCTGACCTTTAAATCTATTAATTTTTATAATTATTTCGCATTTTATTGAATTTTAACCTTTTAACCCTTTTACCGGTAGACCCGAGGATACTCGTCAAGCCGAAACCGACTGATAACCGGTAAACCTGAGTTAACTCGTTTTAAATATTTGAAAGCGTACTGCAGCACGGTAGACCCGAGTATAATCGGCTAAACGTAAAAACGTCGTTCTAGGTCATTTAGAAACATCAAACCATAATAACCATTCACTCTACTACAACTCTAGCCCTGCTGAGGGCAAGAATGTATGGCAGGGCTAAACAAAATAAAAAATAATACAAAAATCATTTCCCCATGAAATATCAGAAAACGTTTCAAACCTCAATCTAGCTCTATTACCCCATCGCTATAGGCTAAATCATCAAAACAACTATTATTATGCTGTTCTAGTGTGTCAGATAAATAAAATTGAAGACAATACAAAAAATTTCTTACAAAAGGTTGGAGCAAAAGACATAAAAACTTGCAAAACAATTGTTCATCTTATTCAGTTTCTTGTTATCCATTTTTCATTATACTTACAGTACGTCATTATTTCAATATGTCATCATTTCAAGTTGTTGTCTACGTGCATTGATATTTTTGCACTTTATTTATCATTTCATAAATAAAAACAAATAAAGTCGCCAATTAAGGGTCGATTTCAGAAAAAGAAGTTGACGGTAAAGGGGTTAATTACTTAACGCTTTTTAATGAATTATCTTTTAAGAATTAGATACTCTAATATTAATTTTTATTAAAATTAATTTCTCTCAAAAATTTTACCAATTATTTTTATTTGTGTTCACAATAGAAATCAAAATATACAGATTCAATAAAAATTAAAGTTCGATAAAGTTCATTAAAAATATCTAACTACAATAAATTATACATAATACATAAAAACTAAAATTAAAGTTCAAATAATATATACAATTAAAACAGATCATGATAAAGTTTTGAACACATAATTATTTATACAAATGAATATCGCTGAAAGTTTTTCAATCATTGGCATCTATTTGGGGAATTGGATTGTTAGATTGTCAATCCGGATTGCAGAGATGGAGGTCTACGAGAAGATTTCTGTTTACTGGCGTTCTTCGGCCTACACGTTAACCCTGTACTTGCCTGGCCTTCTTCTATAATATTTATCTAAGGTTAATGTAGCGATGGGTCTACCTTCATCATCTAACAGATTTGACAAAAAAATTAGAAAATGCGGCCAACTAAAAGTGCCGCCCTCGATGGTCGTCGACATTGCCTACTCTTAAAACCGGGCCTGATTTTATTCTTATAATTATTATACGTAAATGAAAATTAACATAATTAATAAATAAATTACCCTGGGAAGATCGTCATGAAAACGGGAATACCTATGGGAACTCAAAAGAAAACGGAAATAAAAAGTAGTTAAAAATGAGAAAGATAAATCAAAGAAAAGAAAACAAATAAGAAATTAAAACAAAGGTCATTATTAATAAAGAAGTACAAATGAATGTAGAATTTCAAATTCCAGAAAAACAAAAAATTGGAAAAAGCTGTATGGAAAACATCTTGTCAAAGATATCGGAATTGTCAGGAGAAGGCGGCTAAAGAAAAAAGGGAAAATATCTCGACATCTGTCAGGGATAAGACTGACGCAGCGAGGAACACAAAGGAAAATGGAAATGGGAAAACAAAATCTGTGGCAAGTACCACAAATAAAATAACTATATAAAGGGAAACTGGTGGACACAAATTCAGACAAAATTTCGAAAGACGATTTAAGAGACAAGTATAGAGACAAATTAGAGA
>CAUHTR010004667.1:0-23023 GCA_959609185.1 Schmidtea polychroa | reverse complement strand
GATGAACCACGCTGAATCCAGTGATTACGCATGTTCTCAGAGATTTTTTCTGGCCAACGATGAAGATCATCGATGGCAACATAATCCAAATCCATAACAGGCTGTGGAGAAGCAGGCTCATTAGTCATCACTTCAGTGTTCACTGAATTCTCTTCGTAATCTGTTTTTGGTATCGTAGTTGGCTTGCAGAAGAATGTAATTTTATGAGTTTTTTCAGATAACTCCTTTTCTCTTTTTTTTCTGTTTTAATGAAGCTGCACGCTTTTGTGCGCCACTGGGATATGAACGTTGCATTACTATGATTAATTTCTGATATAAAAACAAATTTTAGACAACGACATATTTTTAATATATACAATATATTGATATATATATATATAAATAATTTTTTGTAAAAGCATAATATGGTACACTAATTTTTTTTTAAATTTTAAATTTTTAGGGCCCCAAAAAAGCCCGTTCAGCCCCCCCCCCCTTAATCCCCTACTGATCCCACCCCAGCATAGATTTCAAACTTCTAACGAGTTCAAATCTTAACCGGAAAAGAATAAATAGTGAACCATCTGGTCACTGGCAATATATTTTTATATATATATAATGTTAATTTTAAGGTTTTTTTGTGCAATTCATAATAGTATATATATATATATATATATATATATATATATATATATATATATATATATATATATATATATATATATATATATATATATATATATATATATATATATTTATTTATATATATGTTTATTTATGTTCAGTAAATAATATGGGGAAAGAAAGAGACACAGTCTAATAAAATTTACTATGAAAGAAATGACCAAAACGGAAGTCGGGCACGGGCCTTCTAACGACAGTCCACTAATCTATTTAAGTAAGTGGCGAGTATAGTGTACGAAGGTACGCTCACTTTTCGCTGTCAGTTTCTAATTATTCACACATTAAGTATTTTGATTTTGTAATTTATGTATGCTTAACATATCTTCCTCATTTAAAAATTCATCCTCCAAATAATAAATATTTTGAGATTAAGGTAGGTATTAAGTAGTACTTTAGAGCAGATCATCCGGTACACGAGATTTTTTAATATACACATAATGATTTATCAAAAACTCATTTCTTTTAGCCGCATAATTTATAAATAAGGATAAAACTAGAAAAATATAATAAATATTACCTTAACTATTTCCAAGTAAAATGAATCGGCAAACATGTAAACTAGCTCCACATGCTATTCAATGGATGCGTTTTATCAAAGTACTGAATGTGAAGAGCGCCGAAATTACTTTGTGGAACACTTAAAATAATTTAAAAATTTAAGCACAAATGTACAAGTGAAATTAATTTCAGACAAACTGATTCCTAACAAGACGAAAAATTAATTTGTGATAATTTGACTTCATTATTTAATGTTACATGATAATTATTTTTTAATATGTGTTTGTAATTATATATCCAGCATTTATAGTGAAAAAATAAAATGACATTTATTGTATTTATATTTCTAAGCACTCACGTATTTTCTAAATACTTTTCTAGTAATTGTAACGAAAATATATTGTGTCGATTAATTCAATTATTGTGGAGAAATAATTTTATCAATGCGTAATAAAATCTAGTGCCAGCAATCTCAGAAAAAAATTGAATTGAATAAAACTTAATAAAATTTCTAATGAAATAAATCTGCTTTGAATAAAAATAGTAGTGGGGATATATCCCTCACGACCACAGGCCTCCCACTGTTTTCATGTTTTATGGCTATTTTACCCCAAAAAACGTACAAAAAAACACTAAAAACCCTTAAAAACGCACATTTTTTATTTTGCTCTATTTCGCAAAATTTAAAAAATATGGATTTAAGTCTACAAAACGGAGAAAAATGCCGATAAAGCTATGAAAAACGTATATCGGCCTGCGGTCGTGAGGGATATATCCCCACTACTCGGAGGAACTATAGGTCTTGGTGAATACAATACTGGTGAATACAATACTGGTGAATGCGGTCTTGGTGAATACAATACTGGTGAATGCGGTCTTGGTAATAAAAAATAAATAAAATAAAAAAATAAAAATAGAAAAATAGAAAACATAGGATCCAATAAAAAAATTTATTCTAAAAATGAACTGTAATATTTGCAATAAAGTTTTTAAAAATAAAACAGGATTAGTTTCCCACTGTAAGTCGAAGGCTCACTTACTAAAAGAAAATAATCTTAATGACACAAATTCAAAACTCTGTCCTAAATGTAAAGGAAGATATCTACATTCAGGATATAATAAACATTTTGAAAATTGTATCGGGAGACTTAGAGAAGTATTTACATGCCCTCATTGCAACTTTTCAACAAAAATAAATTTCTACTATTTAAAACATTTAAAAGAACATATAAAAGAAAATCCCGAGGATGAGGAATGTTATTCGGAAGGAGAACCTGATCATGTTGAAAGAGAAAAATACAACTGGGACAATTTTAATCATATAGATGAATTTAAATTAAAAATTAATGGACCTGCAACCCCTGGAGAATATATAAAGAGAAATAAAAAAAATATAAAAGATTCTTTCTGTGAAGCTTTAAAAAATTATAAACCAACAAGGTATAATGTTATAAAATATAAAATCACAATAAAAGCAAAATACTGGAGTATTGGCCAAGAAGGACCGCAAGCCCAAGAAGACACAATTCCTTTAGATGTTGAAATCTCAATGCCTTTTAAATATTTATTTTCAACTAGAGGATTTAATAAAAGCATCAAAGAAATAATTCAAGCAGTAGAAGCAAAACAAGAAGAGATTGAAAATGAATTAGGAGATTCAAACTTAGTATTTCAATCCTTCCAATCTTTAGTGATTGATTATTGGAGGGGATTACCACCTAATCCTAAATCTTATATTCCTACACCCTTTAAATCTAAAAATGTTATAAATGTCCAGAATAAGGATAACAAATGTTTCATGTGGTCAATACTTGCACATTTACATCCTCAAGCTGAAAACCCTCAAAGAGTTTCAAAATACAAAGAATATGAAAATGAATTAATATTCCCTGGGGGACCGGAAGGACCGGAAGGCCAAGGAGGCCAAGGAGGCTTCATGCATCCAATGAAACTAGAAGACATTCCAGAATTTGAAAAACTAAATAATCTTAAACTTAATATTTATGAACATGTTAAAGGATGGGGACATGGATACAGAGATATTATTCCAATTTATATTTCTGATTATGAAGTACAGGGTAATGAAGTACAAGGAAGCGATAGGGAGATATATCTTTTAATCTTGGAACATGAAAATAATCAACATTATATTTTAATAAAAAACTTTCAAGCTTTTACATCACCAGAGAATCCAACTTGTGGAGGAGGAACATGTAAAAGATGTCTTCATTATTCAACAACTGAAAACTCCATGATTAAGCATGCAAGATTTTGTGAAAAGGATTCACCAGCTTTAATTAGAATGCCTACAGATCCCAGGATGTATTTTAAAAACTTTTCAAATTTATTACAAACATTAGGAGTAATTTACGGAGACTTTGAATCTATAAATCATAAACAAGATCTAGTCAAGCAATATTTAAAAATAATAGAAAAATATAAACTCATGGATGAATGGAAAGCCTCTAAACAGAAGGAGAAACCAACAAGGTTGAAGGCCTTTCTAAGAAAAAATAATAAACCTAATAGTGTTAAAAAAACTAAACAATTACCATCTGCTTATAAATTATTATTTAAAAGTAATTATCCTGAACTCATAGAATCTAGAGAATATGCATTTCAAGGAACTTCAGAAGATGTCTTGGATCATTTTACTACAAGTATAAATGATCTAGAACATGAAATATTTAAAGCATTAAAAACAAAGTATCCTCAAAATATTTCAGATCAACAATTAGAAGAATATAAAAATACTTTCAACTGTTGGATGTGCAAACAAGAGTTTGGAGAATCCAATCCTAAGGTTATAGATCACGATCATTTAAAAAGTGAAAATAATTATCGAGGAGCAGCCCATAGAGATTGTAATCTTAATTGTCATACTCCTAAATTTGTACCAGTTATATTTCATAATCTTTTTGGTTATGACGTACATCTATTTATAAAGCATCTAGCAGCAAATGCTAAAAACTCTTTCAAGGTTATCGGCTTAACAAAGGAAAAATATAAATCAGTTGAATATGGAAAATTAAAATTTATAGATTCCTTAAACTTCCTACAAATGTCTTTAGATGGCATAGCAAAAACATTAAAGCTAGAAGATTTTAAAATCACTCGAGAGTTCTTGGAAAAAAATAATATACCAGCAGAAGAATATCCTACATGCTTAGCAAAAGGAATATATCCCTATGACTATGTTGATTCATTTGAAAAATATAAGGAAACAAGTCTACCCCCAATAGAAACCTTCTATTCACTACTTTCAAAATCTGGGATTACAGATCAAGAATATTCTCGAGCAAATAAAATGTGGGAATTATTCAAGTGTAAAACTTTAGGAGACTATACAAATATGTACTTATCCCTAGATGTTTATATTCTAGCAGATTGCTTTGAAGAATTTACAAACTCTTTTGTTCTTAAACCTTACAATTATATAACAGCTCCTTCTTTAGCTTGGGATACTTTATTATATACAATTTGGACTTCAGATCTTCCAGAATCTGATAAAATTATAGATCTTTTAACCGAGCAAGACATGTTTAATTTAATTAAAACAAACATTAGAGGAGGAGTATCCTCAGTAATGGGGAATAGAGAAATAAAAGCTAGAAATGCAATAACTACTAGCCGAAGACTCTCTAAACACCCTAATGATCCTTATATAAAACTTAACAATGAGGAACTAAAAGAAGTATTAGAAGGAATGAAAAATCCTCTATTTATACTTTATATAGATGCAACAGCTTTATATTCAGGAATTATGACTCAATATTTACCAATGAGTGACTTTCATGAAATATACTCCTCTGAACACGGTTCCTCTGAAGAAGAAGAATCCATCTTAAAAGACCTTATAAAGAAATACGTGCAACTCCTAAAGATTCTCCAATAGGATACTTTATAGAATGTGACCTCGAATATCCTCAGGATATAAAATCAGGAACAAGACATTTCCCTTTAGCCCCTATAAGAAGAAAGATTAATGTCCAAGAACTTTCACTCTGGCAAATCTCACAAGATAAACCTCCAACAATGAAACTTCTTTGTGATCAAACAAATCGAACTTATTATCTTTGTCACTATAGACTCCTGCAGTTTTATCTTTCACAAGGAATGAAATTAAAAAAAGTTCATACTGTTATAAGATTTAAACAAGCAGCATTCATGAAGCCCTTTATAGAGGAGAACATTCGTTGTAGAAACATTGCAAAAAGAGAAGGTAACCTTTTAAAAGACAATGGTTATAAACTTTTAAACAATTCAGTCTTTGGCAAGACCATGGAGAATGTGGACAAGTATACTAATATAGAACTCTTGACAAATAGTGAAAAAGATGTAGCCCGTTATAATCGTATGCTAGGAAAGCCTACATTTAAAAACGCACAAGTATTTTCTGAAAGTCTTTCTGCAATAGAACTACAGAATTTTGAGAAAACATATAATAAACCAATATTTATAGGCTTTGCAATTTTAGAACTTTCAAAATTACAAATGTATGAAACATATTATAATGTCTTACATCCCATATACGGAGCAAATATAGCAATGCATGCAATGGATACAGATTCAATGTTTTTAACAATAAGAACTGAGGACCTTGAAAGAGATATATCTGAAAATCCTATACTTTCAAATTTAATAAATTCATCTGGAGAGTTATTTTCATTTAAAGATGAAAAAACCAAACACTCCAATAGAAAATGGAATATTTATTCGTGCTAAACAATATTCATACGAAACATTTACAAAACCTAAATTTGAAGAGCATACATTTATATTTAAAACCCCAGAAACAGAAGAAAGCATTACACATAGATATCCTATATTCCCTAAAGAAGAGAAACCTGTAAAGGATAACAGATGTAAAGGAATTCAGAGATGTGTAGCAAAGAATCTTTCTCATCAAGATTATATAGATACATTGAATCCAAATCATAAAGATAAAATTGATGAAATACATCAACTTAAAAGTGAAAAGCATGATATTTACTTGATAGAATCCCAAAAAGTATCATTATCAAATTATGATGACAAAAGATTCATACTAAGTGATTTAAAGACAACTCTTCCTATAGGAAATAATTTAATACCGATAATAAAAAATCTTGATAGATTGAATCAGTTATATGGTACAAAGATTACTGATCTTGATATTTATAATGTTGAAATCATTTATCCTGAGAGAATTGAGAAACCTTTATATTCTCAAGTTTTTAATCCTATATGTTTAGAACTTAAATATTTTAATACTGATCCTGAATATATAAAAGGTCTAAGCGATAAAGAATTTAAAGATCATAAAGAGGTTCTAAAAACTAATTTCGAAAAGTTAACATCAGATTCTATCAAATGATTTTTTTCTTTTAAAAATGTCAACAATTAATTTAAGAGTGACAACATCAACCTTTTGAAGGGGAATAAATTTTTTTATGTATGATTCTTTAGCCACTTCTCTCGTTTAATTTTTTTAGAATATTCATTAGTTATAACATTAGCACTTTTTAATCTATTAATATTATTTTTAATATCTTGTATTATTTGATTTGATTTCATTATTTCATCATCAGTTAAGATTCCATCTTCCAAAGCTTTTAATTGAAATAAAAATAATTTAGAGATTCCTAATTCTATTGATAAACAAACTTCACGATATAAACTTTTCTTTTTAGAAGTATAAGATAATGAAACTATTTCAGTCAAGAAACCATCAGCTACAGAAATACTTCCAAGTATTACAGGTGCAAGAGTAACAACTGGTAAAGTTATAGGTAAAATAACTGTTAATATTGCAGATGCAAATCCTAAAGAATAACCTATAATTTTTAAAACTGTATTCCCTTTATTCCATCTATTTTTAATTTTTTTATAATGCTTTAATAAATNTTGGAACCTTTGTGACCTTCGGAATAATATCTTGATGATAATTCTGGATATATTTTTTCTTCTCTTACTTCCATTTTAATAATTAAAAAAATAAGACTTTATTCTTCTGAGCACCATCTGGTACCAATACTCGGATATCAAAAGAAACTCTTGTTGAGAGGATATCTTTATACAATTCTCTCAATGCTTTACGAACTTCATCAACATCAACCTTTTTTTCATAAAATATTAAATCTATATATTGTACAAGTGTGCTTTTAAAAATAATATTCTTACTTTTAACTTTATGTAGTCCATGTGAATGAGTATTAACATACCAATCTCCGTGTGGTAAATCATAACTAGTCATTATAACATCACCCTTTTCAAGCTTACTATTATAATCACATTTCACAAACCATTTCATTCTTTCATTATCATCATCAAACAAAAAGAAATAAGGATCAATAATCTTTACAACCATAAAAACACCCCATTCTTTACTGTTTGTTGTTATTAAACTTGGTTCTATAAAATGTTTATATGTATGGGGTAATAATGTTTTATTCTGTTCTAATTCAGCAGCTCTTTTTCTAATACTATGTGTGGTGTTAATGTGTGTTCCATGAGACTCTAAATTTGAAATTCTTTTATTAAATGATGTAATCATCTCATTTATTATATTATATATTGTATTAAATTTAGTATTCATAATTTGTTTATCTTTAGAATTTAATATGCTAGTATTTAACTTTACAACTTGTTCAGTTAACAGACTTTGTAACTTGTCAAATTTATCATTAAATCGTTGTTCGATATTATTAAGCTTTGATTCCATTGAATCAATTTTTGTTGTTAATGAACTTTCAATTCTTGTTGTTGTTAAATCAGTATATTTTTTAACACCATCAACATATTTTTTATTAACTGCATCAGCTTCATCAGTTGGAAAAGATAATTCTTTTATCTTGTGTCCATTTAAAATTAAATCACCCTTCATTGAATCACCTCTTTCATTAATATATTTATTTTCTGTTAAAGTTAATATTTCTTCTGTATTAAACCCTGTTTTTATTGTTCCACCACCTCTATTACATGGAATATAAGAACTCATTTATTAATAATTTAAAATGAATCTTCAAACCTGTTTCAAATGTAAATACATTGAAATCTCTTCTCCATTAAAATCAATCAATTCTCCTTCTTGATTAAGAATTTTAAAATTAATATCCATTATATATTTTCTACATAAAGGTAAATAATTTGGAGGATTCATTCTTTCAACTATTTTATATCCCATAGGAACTGTGTTTGAGGGAAAGGAATATAAAACATTTGTTTGTTTACCATTATTATAAGAACCTGTTATACAATCGCAATGAATATTTATTGTGTTTGTATTTATTATTTTTATAATATTTTCTGATGTTATTATTTTATCTTCTTTTATTGTTATATCCATAGGTTTAAACCCTAAAACTGTGTGAAAGAAACAATTATCTAAAAAACTAATTTTTATATTCTTCAAAGTCATTACACATTTTGAAGTTGGTATATCCATTTTAATTTTAATACCTTCATTTGTTTTTTTAGAAAGTATATCATTTAAATCTTTTATCTCATATGCCCCAGGTTCTATTGTTATAATTTCTGGTTTATGCCCATCACGAGTTTGAATAGTAAATTTATTATTATCTTTAGTTATATTAAAAATAGTATTATAAGCACAAAACCATAATAGCCCCAATTCATAATTTAAATTTTGATCTAATTTAATTGAATCTTGAAAGTTTATAGTAAAGTCTGATTCTTTTGAATTTATAGATAAAGTTCTTGAATATTTATCTGACATTATGTTTACCATTTTTTTTAAATTATCTTCCGGAGGGTTGTGAAGCTCCATTTCTTTAGTAGTAAATTCATATAGTAAAAATCCTTATAGTAAAAATCCTTATAGTAAAAATCCTTATAGTAAAAATCCTTATAGTAGAGATTCTAGATCATTATAAATTTCTTGAATTATAGATTCAAAATCCTGCGTATGCCCCTGGCCCTGACCCTCACCCTCTCCCTTATTCAATCTATACAAAACATATAAACTTAAAATACCACATATTTTAGTATTCAAAGGTTGAACTTGTAAAGAGTTAAAAGTATAACCATTTGAGGAATCAATCGGAGAACCCCTCAAGAGATAATCTTCAACTTCTTTAGTAGGTTTAATCCCAAAAGAATCAAAGTAGATAGATTTCTTATATATACAAACCCAATGAGATCCTTTTTCATTTGAATTTTGATAATTGATTATTATATTCAGGGGACTCTCCAGACTTGATAATTCATCATTCATTAATATTTTAATTTTTAAATTTAAATAATTTGCATAATCTTTTAAATCAAAATTTGTTTTTGCATTTATTCCAAATGTTTTTAAAAAATCTAATATTGAAGGACAAGTCATTTTATATTTTATAACTTCATATTTTATAACTTCGTATACTTATTAAATTTATCTTTTGAAATTATTCCTTGTTTTAACAAATCTTTAGAAATCTTTAAAATATCAGAATCTAAATTATTATGTCCTGCTTTCCTTGCAGCTAATAGTTTTCTTAATTCAATAAAAAGATTGATGGGATCCAATCCCTCTCCCTCTGTAACAACATAACCCTTTTCATTTTTATTTAAATAATTCTTTAAATCTTGAATATATTTGCTTTAGAACTAGCTCTTATTAATCTTATTAAATTTAAATATTTTTTAATTTCTTCAACATCATCTGAAGAATATCCACAAAGTAATCTATAAAAATCATCTGTAAATTCAAAGTCTAAATATTCATTATTATAAACATTTTGTGAATGAATACGTGATTTATTTTCTGAATTTGAATATAAAGTAAAGTTTTGTTTATTAATTGTTATTATTTGATATCCTTCAGTATTAGTATTAAATGTGGGTCTAATTGAAGGAGGTAAATCATCTCTAATTTTAGGATCAACTTTAAGAGGTTTTGTTTTTAAAAACATTTCTTCTTCCACATTAGAAATTCTTCTGCGTTTTCTTTGATTTCTTTCAGAATGACTTTCAGGATGGTTTTCACTGGATTCTTTTTCTTTATCCTGCCACTCTAGTTCTTTTATTTTTTGTTTTTTATCTTCTAACTCTTTAAATTTTGCTTGCTCATTGAAATCTTCCAACTCTTTTATAGCTTTAATTGTTGGCCCCTGTTGTTGTGTTATTACCTCATTTAATATTATAGATTCAGCGTGTTGAGTTGTATCTTTTTTATTATATTTATCTTGTTCTGATTGTAATTTTTTTAAAAGTGCTAATCTTTCTTCATATACTATTTTAATGGTATTAAAAATGGTATCATTTTGGTAAAGGATCCGTTGGAAAGGGTTTCAAGTATAAACCTTTACCATTTTTAATTTTACAAAGACATCCATTCTTTAAAGATTTACATATTTTTTTAAAATCATCTTTATCTTTTGAAGATAAAGATTCAGATGATGAAATTTGATTTTTTAAAAAATCATTTAAACCACGGCCTTTATAAGGATCAAGATAGAGACCCCTTCCCTGAGACTTTTGCAGACTCCCCTCATATGGATTAAGATAGAGACCCTTTCCAACGGACACTCCCCCTTTAGCTTGATCCTTCTTCATTGAATCGATTTCAGTTTGTAGTTTTTCTTTTTCTAGGTCTGTCTTTTGAGATTCTTTAGCTTTTTGAACTGTAGTTGCAATTCCTCCAGCTATTCCAGCAGCACCTGATAGTCCGGCAATGATTGCAGGTATTAAAGCAGCTAATGGAAGAATACCTCCGGATTTGGAGGAACTCCCTATATGTTCTTTAACTTGTTCTTTTACATGTTTTCCAATAAAATATTTCTTACCATCAATTACAACTGATTTATTTTTATTTGAATTTATTAATTCTTGCAAAGATTCCTCTGTAGGGTTTTGTGTTGTCATTTTATAATAAATAAAAATGGATACTTGGAAACCAATTTTAAATAGACATAAATCTAAATTTAATAATAAAGTATTTCCTGATAATTTTAGATGCTTAATTATTAGATCTTCTGGATGTGGAAAGAATGTTCTTCTTATGAGAATGTTATTAGAAGATGGTTTTTTGGATTATAATAATTTAATCTTTTATTCTACAACCATTAACCAACCGGAATTACAACTTTTGAAATGTGGATTTGAAAATAAATTAACTAAAAAAGCTATAATTGATATTTTTAAAAATCAACATACATATCCCGAAGAGGTTTTTCATCCTTGTGATATGGTTGATTGGTACAAGGAAAAGATTTTAGAATCAGATATTAGTAATAAAAATGATTATATAGGGGATGGAATCCAGATCTTATTCTCTAATAAACCTGAAGATGTTTTACATTGTGATTTACTTCCTAAAGATAAAAAGAATCTAGTTATATTTGATGATGTTGTTAACATGAAAAATCAAGAGATTCAAAAGAGTTACTTTACACGAGGTAGACATAATAATTGTAATGTTATTTATATATCTCAAACATATTATGCTTTAGATAAAAACTCTATAAGAAATAATTCCAATTGTTTTATATTTTTTAAATTAGACAAGCGTGATAAGAATATGATTTATAATGATTTATTTTCAAATGTTGAACCTGATAAGAATATGTTTGATATGTTTGTTGATAATCATTGGAAAGAAAAATATAATTATATTTATTTGGATAGAGAAGAAGCTGAAATATGGAAAAGTTTGTTTTAGGGCTTGTCGACTTAAAAATCTGTTTTCTGTAGTTCATTATTATAAAATCTACCTAATATTTTTTCATTATTTAAATCGATGATACCATATGTTATTGGAGTTGTATGATGTATTTTATTTATAATAAAAATTTCATTTGTCCATTTTGCTGTGAATCCTTTTTCAAATTTATTTTTATATTTAAATATTCTTACGCGGTCACCAATTTTAAATTTTGGTTTTATAGGGGCTGTATCAACAATAACATCATTTTCAATATTTACCACTTTAACTGTTTCAGGATTCAAGGAAGCATTTAAAGGTGTTAATTTTATAGAACTATGTACATCATTATTATATTCATTTACAATCTTTTGTAACAATTCATTGTTCCATTTTTGTTTTCCAATAGCAGTAAAATATTTCCACATTTTATTTTTTAATGTTCTATTTAATCTTTCAACTACGACTGCTTTTCCTTCGTTTTCTGTTGAATATAATTTAATATCATTTTCATTTAAAAACTTTGTAAAAACTTTGTTATAAAATTCTGTTCCTTTATCACACCATAAATATTTTGGAATTCTTTGATGTTGTTCAAATATATTTTCAAATGCTTCTGTAATAGAATATCCTGTTTTATTTTCTAAACATCTTGCTAAAGCAAATCTTGTATATAAATCTATTACTGTTAAAATTATTTTATATTTTTCAGGGTCTGATGATTTGGGCATAAAGACTAAATCAGCAGACCATGTTTGATCTTTTTCATGTACTTGAACTTTTAAATATTTTTTATTTTTTCTAAATTCATGGTGTAATTCGTTGGCATATTTTATTTGTGATTCTGTTGGGGTTTGTAAGGGTTTATTCTCAAAGAGTTGATTCTCAAGGGATCTTTCAACGTCTGCTTGTTCAATAATCCTTTTATTAGCAACATCTTTTGCTTTTCTAGGAAGTCCTGCTCCTATGAAAATCTTACCTTTCATTGCTAATTTAACTAGAGCTCTTTGAATCTTTTCCTTGCTTGATGGATTTTGGATACTATTTAAATCATGTATTAAATTCACATCTGCAACATGTCTATCTCTAAGATCTTCAGAGTTGTAAGCAATGTCATGTTTTAAAGCTGCTTGATCAATTCTATTTATTGGTTCTTCTCCTTGTTTAGGATTATTATTTTCATCTAATCTAATATCTAATCTTGTTCCTGGTCCAGTATAATTGTGACGGAATAAATGTCTTTCACCTGGATATTTTTCTGTAGTAAAAGGTTTTAATATTGTAGATGTTGTTTTTGAAGATTGTAGGTCGCCTCCTGTAATATCAACTCTCGTATGTTTTTTAGTTTTGAGATGACTTGCTTTGTGATGTCTTGTAACTTGACAATTACAACTTTCACATGTCCAATATTTACTCATTTTAAAAGTTTTTTTATGGGGGAATCTACTTATGAAGAATCTCCCCTAACATTTTCAATAATTGAAATCTTTCCACCATATAAATTCATTTCTATTTTCTTTTCTTCTAATATTAATGTATATACTTTAACTTTAAAATTAGAATCTTTTGTTATATGAAGTGTAACATCAACATTATTTATGGCTAGGCGATCATCTTGGTCTGATACATTTATACAAAATATAGAATATAAATTTTTGAAATCTTCTAAACTTAATTGCGGTTCAACTTTGAAATCATAACATGTTTCAATATAATTTAGATATGGGAATATGTTTTCATTATTTTCAATATTAAATTCCATTATATTTATTGGATAATAAGAACTATTTAATTGAATTTGGATTGTTTTTAAATTATCATTTCCAATCTTTTGAATAAACAAGTTGTTATTTTTTTGAAATGATGGATCTGTTTCTTTGAATCCAATCAAGATATATCTTGGTCGGTATGCTAAATTTGCCACCTTTATAGAATATGTTGAACCCTCTGTCATACTAAATTCACTACAGATTCTATTTAAATAATTTACATTTATAGACTTGTTGGAATTTAATCTTTCAAGGAGTTTGATTTCAGAATGTGGGTTTAATGTCCATTCAGGTATATGCAATTCAAGTGTTGATAATTTTAATTTAGCTGTTGTGTCTGCAGCTCCATAGAACAATCTTTTATCACCTTCTACTCTATTACAGGTGAGTTCTATAAAAACATTATGAAGTACACGGTTATAATTTTGAAGGAATCCAAATAAGTGTTTTAATTCAAAATAACCTTCAAATTTTTTCAACTTATAAAGTTCAACTCTTTTATAGTAAGCATAATTTATATCTAAACCATCTTTATCTAAATCCCCTTTATTAACATCAGGAATCCAACCTGTTAATTCGCCATATTCGTTTTTATAATCACAACCAGTTAAAATAAAATTTAACATTGTAGAATATACTCCTGGATGCAAAACAGTTTCAATTTCTGATGATCCTAGTTTTAATCTCATGTTGGAGAATAAATTTGGAAAGAAATTATTTTCTAGGGTTATATCTTTGTTTGCTTCAATTTCTAATTCAATTTTATAATATAATTTGGCATTACAAATATCTATTGGGTTTGATGTTTGAAGAGATTGAAAAACTATATCACCCCTACGATTTAAGTTTGCAATAGATCCTGAAGTTGGCGAGATTTTTAAAATATCATTTTTCTTGATTTCATGAGTAAATTCTTTATTATAATCAAGATTTAATTTATTTTTTTCTTGAATTTTAAGATTTATATTATTCATTTTTATAATAAAATTTTAAAAAATGACAAAAATCCGAACTCCGATAGCGCAGTGGGCTAGACTGGCACAGTGGTTCAAATGCTAGCGGTTCAAATCCTAACTACGGTTAGTTTTTTTTTAACATAAAATAATATTAAAAATTTGAAAATAATATTGAAAATGGTGTGGGTATCTTAGATTTATATTTTATTTTATTTATTTTTATTTTATTTTATTTTATTTATTTTATTTTATTTTTTTATTAATTAAAAATTTAAAAAATGACAAAAATCCGAACTCCGATAGCGCAGTGGGAATAGACTGGCACAGTGGTTCAAATGCTAGCGGTTCAAATCACGTCTGAGGTTAGTTTTTTTTTCAACATAAAATAATATTAAAAATTTGAAAATAATATTGAAAATAATTTTTGAAAATAAATATTAAAAAAATATATAGTGTGGGTATCTTAGGAAATAAATCTTGTTTATTTTATTTATTTATTAATTAATTAATTTTTAAACATAAATATGAAAAAAAAAATATTGAAACGGGTGATGGTGGCGAACCGGTAATTATCGCCACCAGTCTTTCGAACACCCCCGGATCGATTCTATAATGTGCACATTTATTTCTTGGTTGTTTTCGGACCTCTTTCGGATTCGCTTTCGAATTCATTTGTACTTTCGAGCAGCACACTTAAAACGCCGATGAAATCGACTTCGTGAGCGAGAAGCGAATAATAAGGTGTGCTGCTATTATAGAATTGATTCTGATATATAAGTCTGGCCAGCTTGTATATTGGAAGAGATTTGATAAACGAAAGAGGTTGAAATAAAAAAAAAAAAAAAATGATCCGGATCAAAAAAAACTGTTGAGAGGACAGTGAAAAAAAAAAAAAAAAAATACCACTGTCCTCTCAGAGCAGTTTTACTATTTTCATAAATTAGTCAAATAGCAACTTGCTAGTTGACATCCTCAAGTAGTGTGTTTATATCCCTAACGACCGCAAGCCGACAAACGTTTTTCATAGTTTTATCAGTATTTTTTTCCCCGTTTTATTAATATTTTTGTTGTTTTTTTTAAGTCTTTATTTTGAAACCAAAATGTCTTCAGAATAAAGAAATTAAAAGATATAGGTTTTTAGGGGTTTTAAGTGTTTTTTTTTACGTTTATGGGGGAAAAATAGGTATAAAACATGAAAACAGTGGGAGGCTTGTGGTCGTTAGGGATATATCCCCACTACTAAAAATAATTGATGAAATTCTAATTCTTGAAAATGAATCAAAAAATGATTTTTAATCAATCAAATTACTGAGCTAAAAATTTGTTTAAATTAAATATTATAATATTATTTTCTAAATTTAAAATTAAATTGTTAGTAGTATTTAATAAATTTTTAAAAATATAATTATTTGTAGGTTTAACCGCTAATAGTTCATTAAAGATGTTAGTGAATGCAAGGAGTTTATTATTGAAATTAAAAAATAAAATCAATAATTTATTTATGTAATTTAATGAAATTCATTAGATTAAAATGAATTGAATTATTTGATTTAATTTATTAATTAATTTATAATTAATTTATAAAAATATTCGACAGTTATTTCCAATAAAAATACAAAATTCTTTGTTGTATCCATAAATTATTTATCTAAAATTCTCATTTGAAAAATGAATATCACATTAACTATTTCTAAGTAAAATGAATCTGCAAATGAGTAAACTTAAAACAGTGCCAGCTCCACATTATATTCAATGGATCCGTCGCATCAGAACACTAAACGTGAAGGGCGTCGAAATTACTTTGTGGAACACTTAAAATAATTTAAAAATTTAACACAAATTTAGACGTGAAAATAATTTTAGACAAACTGATTCCTAAAATGACGAAAATTAGACTTTGGTATTTGATGTTTCATGATAATTATTGTTTTTTTTATTAAATTTGCCACCATAATGGATATGGACATTTCCAGAAAATGTTTAGAAAGGGTCGTAAAATAGGCAAATATAAAAAACACAAAATATTAATTAATTAATTAATTGGCTAATGGGAAACCCGAGCTAATGGGAAGTCCAAGCCAATGGAGAACCCGAGCGCGGCAATTTGGGAGAATAAATAAACTGGGAATTTAGATGGCAATTATCTCAACAGTCGGATAAACGAGGGTAAACAAAAGAAGGAGAATTACTAAAAGGGTCAACAGAAATAACTAATTAGAGAATGATAACTCTGGAATTCAAAAAATCAAAAAGGTCAAAAACGGAGTAATTACAACGATTATGCGAGTATATAAGGGAACTCCAAATTCAGGTAATCGGCAGTAGCCTCAGGTAGGGAAGAAGAAACTGACAATATATATATATATATATATATATATATATATATATATATATATATATATATATATATATATATATATATATATATATATATATATATATATATATATATATATATATATATATATATATATATATATATATATATATATATATATATATATATATATTATATATATATATATATATATATATATATATATATATATATATATATATATATATATATATATATATATATATATATATATATTTGGTGAGCCCGACGTGATCAAACGTTGGTGGGTGAATATTGAATAGTGAAAAGAAGTGAAGAAAATTAACGTAGTAAAATTTGAAAAAAATCAAAATTCGGGAAAATTGAAAGAGGAAGTAATTATTGATTATTAATTTTAATATTTAGCAGTTAGTGAATATAATTTGAGAAATCGAAAACTAGAGATGGCCAGAGAGAACGCCGAGATGATAGACCTTACCAGTGGTCAAAAATTACCAGTGTATCATTATGGAGAAGACCGGGTTGAGTTTGCCGATTTCATGGGTGGTCACAAGCCATAATGGTACAAATATTTCCACTCTATTTAAAAAGACCTCCAAGAGACACTTGGCAGCAAGTGGATAAAAAGACAGTTGGAAATTATTGGGCCAAACTCAAAGACGCTATGGCAATAAAATTGGTGGGAGTTGATATAAAAAGGATAATACGACAAAGATTTTATGCCACAGTGCAAAATCCAAATGAATCAGTAAGTGAATTCGCATACCATTTAACTACTTTAGCAGACAAAGCCTACGAAGCAAAGCCTGAACAAGTTGAGATGGTAAAACAAGTCAGAGAACTGCTCCAAGATCAATTTATAAATGGAGCCGTTCCTGAAATAAAAAAGCACTATGCTACTTGGAGTTTTCGAATTTCGATGAACTTGTGAAAGAGCCATGAAAATTGAATTGAATTTAAAAAGTACCAGAAAATCTGAAGTATTTGCCGTAAATGCCGAGAAAAGAGAGAGGTCGATAACTTCAGTACGAGATCAATGGGTATCAAAGAAACCAACTCAAACAATCAGTTTGCCGAGACTAAATAATAAATTCGAAATTAATAAAGCAGCTTTTGGGAGTCAGGTGACCTGGAGATCTAACAGCATAGTATGCGATCACTGCAAGAAAGTGGGACACAATCCAAATCAATGCTTGTTTAAATATGGAAGAGACCCCAGCCCCAGAAGAAAGTTTGTGGAGAATAAGTCAATTAACCATGACTTGAAATGCTATAGATGTGGGAAAATGGGCCACATAAGCAGAAATTGTTTTTCAGGCCCCCATCACCTATTGAGATCTCCGTCGCCACAACGAGATAAAGTGAATACCAACGGACAAATTCAAAGTCATTCATGCAAAGATTATGGCCACATCGCTCGATCATGCCGAAGAAATTCAGAAAGATTCAGCAGACCAATATTGAAGAAGTCTATTAGATTTCAAGATGAATCAGCAAATACTAATGTTGCATATGCTCAAAAAGAGGAGTTTAAAAAGAAAATGGAAAATGAATTTCAGGAAATGAGACCGAAATTAAACAAGTTTATGTCAAGGTTTGAATCGGATGAGGAAGCAGATTCTTGTATGGTGTAAGAAAAAGAGACTGATGTGAGCGGAAATCTTAGTGATAAAGCAAAAATTGATCTATCAAATGAAAAAGCTGTTTTGTTGATAATTAAAATAGAAAGATGGTATACCGGAATTGAAACAGACCTTCCGAGATTGAAAGAGTGGATTACCGAACTAACTCAAATCCAACATAGCCAAAGAAAATTGAAAATTATCTTAAATATGTGTGTTAAAGTTTACAATAAATACCAAGACGATGAAATTGCAAAACTTATAAAGACATTGGGAAAAGCACTGAGATCCACAGAGAGTTTGACCGACATATTCGTAGAAACTACAGACAGAAATGGCAGAAAATTTCAATTTTCGTTTAAACCTAATGAGCAAATAAAGGACTTGAGGGAGGTTATTATGTCGAAATATAAAGCAAAGGAAGTGCAAATAAATTTCAAAAAACGGTCAATGGGTCAATTGGCGGATGGAGAATATGTGATCGATTGTGGGTTGATTCCTGGATATAAAAATGAGGTAAAGATATTAAATGTAATTAATCATTCAAGTTCAGATTTTAAAGGATGGGATGGAATATTACAGGATTTACGGATTAGTCTGTATATTGGAGATGAAGACGAAATTAATAAATGTCTGGAACAGATGATAAGTTCGGAGATGGATCAAAAAGATAAAGAACAATTATTCGAAAGTATTTTACCGTATATTCATAAAACGACGAACTATCAGGCGAAATTGAAAGAAATAGTACGAAAGATGGGTCGTGAGCACCGAGAGTCAGATGATGTACCAAAACCATTAGTAATAGCCTTAAATATGAATGGAAATGTGGAATACTTACAACAACACTGGAGCATGAAGGTGTCGAAAGTACGACATAAAGCTGTGGACATGTTGGGCAATGATGGAATTATTATACTAACTTTCAATGGAGTTGAGTTAGATGACGATGAATATTTAATCAATTGCGGATGCAGCCCGAACTACATAAATAATATCGACGCAAAAAAACAGATGAGTGAGGCATCCGAAAGTATAATAACTCACTGGCCGAGAATTGCAAAGGATACAAAGGTTGGCGACATAGTAATTAAAACTGGATTGTCTGAGGAACCTAACGACGACGAGTTAGAAAAGTATGACCCAAGAGACGAAGGTATAAATGACGAGCAAGATGAAAATATAATTGAGGAGGTGAACGAAACTGATGCAGTAAATTTGGAAACTAACGATATAACTGATGAGCTACCAGTGACTGAAAGGACGAAAGTGAGTCCAATTTCGTAGAAGCGGAAGGTAAATCCAAGGTAAAAGCGAATTAATTGGTGGAAACAAAGTGAACGATAAAACAGATCCCAATGTTGTTGAGAAAACAAATCTAAATAATATATCTCAAATAGAATCGATTTTGAAAGTGCTAGTAACGTAATTATCTGCACTGGAGGGAGGAAATAGATGTGACGATGAACTCATGCATCAGCTTGCAGCGGTATTAAAAAGTCGGCTTCCAGTAGTACTCCAAAATAATACCATAGTGAAACTATTTTGTCATGAAACGGTAGTCAAGAGATTAATTAATAGTGGTCTGAACAGAGACGTGGTATTAACAGTCCTTGCTTATGTTATTCTGGTAATTGGCGTATACCGATGTTTGGAATATGAGAAATCGGAAAAGTGGATCGAAAAAGCCACAGAAGTGACGAATACATATGTTACGGATTGGATTATGCGCAATGTGGGATGGAAAACTTGATGCCAAAGCCGAAGATTGCGACAATGGGAAGAAATTATGAGTCTAAAAGAGGGAAAATAATATTTCCATGGATAACCATGTCTATTTTGGTAATCTTAAGAGTTATCAATACCACGATGTCGTTGGTAGCGTACTATTGTTCCCAGACGGAAATGGGAAAAGTATATTCGTTAGTAGATGTAGCGGAGTGTCTAGATGCATATCCAAGGAACTTAAAATGGGAAAATGAAGTGACATATCATGTGTATCAAGAATCAGGATTTAGACGAGTGAAAGTGAGAGAATCCACAGCAAAGAGAACTAGGTTTATATTCTACTGCGGCAAATGGAGTCACTCGTCATTAATCAAAATTAATCAAAAAAATTAATCATTAAGAATTTATTTATCCAAGAAAGTTGTCGAAGAAGCTCAAACAAAGTTTTACACAGAGGAAATTAAACTAAGGAATTATTTTAATAATAAGATTGACTATTTAATTTAATTTTAGCCAAGATACAATCGAAAGTGTGTACAAGGAAATCATACTAAATGATTGCAAATTAAACAAGGAAATTCTGCGAAACAGAATGGGCCATTCTGAATGGTGATGGTTATTACGAACACGAATTTAGTTAATCCAATGTTGATATCGGAAAATGGAGTATTCGCTCAAATTTTTGGTGAAGTATTGTATAGTAATAAATGCAAGGCGGTACTTATTAAATTAATGAAATACAATCAATGCACAAGCGAACTGCCTATAAATGTTAATGGGAAGCTGCGATTCATGGAACCGGTGACACGAATTTTATTGAAAGAGGACGCGAAACCGAGAGTGTTGCAGTGCAACAAATTATTGGTTCCACTATACTGCTTGACGTCCGAATAATGTATTGCACTACCTGATCACCGAGGTGTGAAAATCCCAGAGAAATTGGAGTTGACAAAATTAGAATATTTGATTAATTTTACATCGCTAGACAGCATGACTCAAAGTTGGATGTATTCAAATGATGATATTAAAGCAGCACGCCGAAATTTATTATTCCCTTTGAAAAAGGAAAGGGTAATAATGGAAATAGTGAACACTATTCTCCAGAGTGGAACTGGAAAGTAAATTACGATTATCTATTAACGGCAGATGATTACAAAAAGGCGACGTATAATACGATGAAAAAGATTTGGGAAAAATGTATGTTTATCGGCCAAGCCTGTGCTGGATTAATCGGAATTTATGTAATTGGAATCATGATTAAAGTAATAATTTCGCAGGTGTTACCAGCACACAGATTAAACACTATTACGGGTCTGTCGTGGAAGCTGATTATTGGATGTGTACCATTGTTAGCCAGATTTTTCATAACACATCACTGATATAGAGAGTTGTAAACTTTGAAAACACGATTGATTAAAAAGAGAAAGGTAAATTATATTGATATTACCACCACTTTTAATGAGGACAAAAGTAACAACGAGAACATCAAGGAATCAGCACCGTCATACTCGGAGGAACGAAATCAAGCCAATACGTTGAGAAATTATCAATTAATAAAGGAATCAGTTTCTAAGGATTGTAATCAGGATACATTCACTAGATCAGTGGTTCTCAACCCGTGTTCCGCGATTACGCTTCCAGTGTTCCGCATAAAAAATGACATTTTATCTTAAATTTGCATTTAAGATACATATCATCAAAACCTCAATTAATTGTTTTATAAGAGGATTCAATAAGAAAGCCATTACACAGATATATAAACATACAAATATAAGTGTTTTTATTGCTTATTATTGTTGTGCGTGGTATTTGCTTATAAGAAGGTATTGTTCACGTTTACCACAGATTTATATTAATTTGTGATTGGTTATTCATTGTAGGAAAGTATTTTTTGTCAGTGTTCCGCGTAAAAAAAATCATGTGAATGGTGTTCCGCGCTTTTATATTAATAGATAACCACTGCACTAGATTATGCATACCAAAATCATTTATCCAACCACTACCAGCATATCCGATCGATAAATTGATAAAAATAAAGCCAGTCAACAATCTTTTCCCCAACTTTTGATCACGTCTAGCTCACCAAAATATGTTGAGTTATTGGATTGGTGATAAAATTAAAATTCTTACTCTGACTCCAAGCATGTCTTTGAATGATCCACAAGTAACACTTGACAACAGAAATCTTTATTGATAATCACAAATAACTTTCACTTTACACTGACAATCAATTCAACACTCTGCTTGGTGACTATACAATGTTTATTACAACACTCAGTGAGGAATAGGACTTGTGTAATACACCGGATTGAAAGATCACTAATTACTGATTTGTTTATCAACTGGGACTTTGAGCTGGTGGTTTTCTTTGACCTTCTTCACAACTTTATTCAAATACTCAAATAACTTCTTTTCGTTTAGTTTTTTAACTAATTCTTTTCTTCAAATCTTCTCTAACAATTATTCTTCACAATTATTTTCTTTACAATTATTCTTCACAAATAGTTTTTCTAATAACGTTTCATCCGACCCTGTCTAACTTAACGTCTACCTTTTTGTTTCTATTTCGTCTCCCAAATTTGTCTCAATTTGTGTCCAACAATTTCCCTTTATATAATTTGTTTTATTTGTGGCACTAGAGACAAATTTTGTTTTCCATTTTCATTTTCCTATGTGTTCACCACTACGTCAGTCTTATCTCTGACAGATGTCAAGATATATTTTCCTTTTCTTTTTCTGCTAAGCCGCCTTCTCCCGGCGATTCCGCAATCTTTGACAAGCTGTCAAGATACGGCTTTTTCCCATATTTTTGTTTTTCTGGAATT
>CAUHTR010004666.1:0-36035 GCA_959609185.1 Schmidtea polychroa | reverse complement strand
ACATGGATTCATACGTGGAAGATTTCATCTTAGAAACGGAACGATTCTTCGAGATGACAAATATTGTCGATGAATACGGAAGCAAATTCATCAAAGCTTTTCTATCAAAGCTTTTTTCTATCAATTTTCTATAACGAAGAAATATGAATTGACAAATGAAACCCTGCATTATACAGAAAGATTAAGAACCGCTTTTGCTAAAAACAGAAGTCTTATCGATGACCTCAACGAAGCGCTAAATTATCGTCAAGGAAATGAGGCTGCCGAAGAATTCTGCTCAAAAATTGAGAAAATTGCAAAAAATATTTTGAAGCATAAACTTGATGATGAAGAACTAAAGAAATTTTTGCTATTCAATTCGCTTGAAAATAAAGAAGTTAAAAAAGATCTCAAAATGCAAGATTCATTTGATGAATTGAAAGAAAGATTAAAGAAACAAGATAAATTTTCAAAAGAAATTAATGTATTTCAATGAATAAAACCCAACGCTATGCTGATGCTGTTAAGAAGAGTTTACCAAGATATAGTTATAATAACAAATCAATTAGAGAACGAGAAGCTAATCCCAGCTTCAAAGATGAATATACAAGAGAACCTCAACCTAATCCAAGATTCAAAGGCGAATTTACAAGAGAACATCGATATACTATTTCAAATGGATGGAAACCTATGAATAGAAGTAAGCTTTATAATACCAGGGAATTTCATTCACGAGATTTTGCCCAAACAAATCAAATTTTGCGATATTGGGCGTGCCACGAAGAAGGTCATAGAAGATCTGAATGCTCCAATATTCAATGTGCCCGTTGTAAAAGATCAGGACATTTCAAACATTAGTGCCATGAGTTATTTCCAGGCAGACGACGAAAATTCTATAAATCAGTGGCCGCATTCGGTGACGAGGATCCAGAGGCTGATTTTGAGTACCCAAACGGGAATGCTCCACCACACGAGGAAGTGATCAGAGCAATAAATTAAAGGTAATTAATGATATGAGTAAGGGTTGTATGATTTTGAATGATTGTGATAGTTTGAATGATAACTGTTGTGATTGTGTTTTTGATTGTAGAAATTATACTAATATTGCTGGGGTGCTATTCGGTTGACTCAAACAATTTTCTGTCAACCCGGAGTAGAACTCCACACAATCTGTATTCCAACATAATACCCATGAATTATTTCATGTTGGTCCTGTATTATGCCGGCGAGACGCCAGAAAGCAGGTGCGCCCCTGCTTTAGGACTACTCCTTTCTGAGGCCTCGACTTCCTTTTCCCTGACTGCCGATAGAAGGTCTTACGTCTTCTCACTCTACCGCTACGCTCGACATTTCATTGTTTCTGAGTTCGCTGCAAATCATACGCTGTTTAAGGGTGTCAGTCAACCAAATTTGTCAAGAGAATAATATTCGCCAATATATAAAGCAAACGCGATAACTTACACAAAATCGATTTATTAAATTCTCATTACATAACAGAAAAACACAGATATACAAAGAAAAACACCAACGATCCACATTGGAAATCACAACAGTCATGGCAGGGACCTCGGTTAGTCACGAAACTGGGTCATCTCTCCCATTCGGTTTCCGCTAACAGCTCTTCCAAGTTGAAGAATTCGGAAGCATTTTCTTCCCATGTGACGCCAGCTGCAGAGATGATGCGCCCTAGGGTTCCGGTGTTCAGGTTGGTAGTAAGAACGACACTACTTTCCGTGGATGTATTGACTGGCGCTTGTCTCTTTTCCTTTTCTGCAATTCTCTCTCTTTGCTTCCTTTTTCTTCCGGCCCGGGATAATTGACGCCGTTTGGGCTTAGAAGAGACGTTAGTAGCCAGAGGGGCTTTGGAGATGGAAGCGATGGGCGGGCTCACTTTACTAACGCCCTACAAAGACCACATCGGCCGACTTGGGCGAGAGTTCCTTCTCCACACACCCTTGACACGCTTTCTTTGAAGAGTACGACCGATCGAGAGGTTGATTGTGGTGAGTAGGAATTGGAATGCTCACTATTTTTCGAGTCGTGGCTACTTGAAGATAGACCTTATGGAGGGCCTCTGATTGCTCCTTAATAAGAATGCGCTGCGACCTGCTTTCAGCGATCAGGCTATCTCGGCAATGTTCGCTTCGATATAATTTCTTCCTGACCTCCTTCATTTGAGCGGGGCTAAACCATGTGCCTTCCAACTCATCGATTTTTCGTTTATACTGCCCTATCTGCGCCTGCAATTCTTTAATGATCGCGTTCTTATCCGCGCATGAAAAACACGGTTTGAGGATATTTCTGGTGGCTGGAATCATTATTGGTGACTACAAAGGAAAAGTGAAGGTAATTATCATACTTCACTGCGCCTACAAAATCGACATTACAAGACAAACAGTCATTAGTAGTTTTATAGTTCATACAATTCATCTATACAATTTGCGAAAGACAGGAAAGAACAATACCATGCCGACAAGAGAAATTCTCCCCAGACGATCGATCCTTACTGCATTATCATAATTCATAAAAGAACTGTAGACGGTAAAAGCCAATAGTATCGCACCCATAGTTATTGAAATAGTTTACTAAAAGAAAAATCATAAATGCGCCTGAATGTCGTGGGAATGAATTTCACAATTATTCGAATAAGAATGTATATGTATTTAAAATTTATTAAATGACAAACTCAAATTATTCAATTAGTGAGATATATCAAAATTTGACTAAATGGAATTGTTAAGTTACTGAGATATATCTAAATTTAACTAAATAAAATTATTAAATTAGTGAGCTATGTTAAAATTTAGCTAAGTAAAATTATTAAATTAATGCGATCTATTTAAAATTTAACTAGGTAGGATTATTACATTAGTTAGACGTATTAGAATTTTAACTAAATAAGATGATTAAATCATTAGAGGTATTAAAATTTTACTAAATAAAATTATTAAACTAGGGAGATAGATTAGAATTCCACCAAATAAACTCATTAAATTAATTCTTAACCATACTTGGGTCGACATACTCGATGTAACTTAAATTGAAAATCGGGAAAATTCAGTAAATTGGCCGCTTTATTTACAACATGTAGAAATTTATCTGCTAATCAATTCATGGACGCCCTGTCAATGCCACTGGCATATTCGCATGTTGATTATCTCACTACTATCCTGTGTGTGTGCACGTGGCGTTCGGAACTTTATATTGCGTGAGAGTTAACATCGGGTTAATTAGCTGATGACAATGTGGTGTGTTTTGACTGTTGCGAAGAAAATTATCTACCGTATGAGTTTGTACTCTAGAGTGCTGCGTGTGTCCTCATTTGTTATTCTTAGATGCGAACTCTCATACTTTCGTTCCATTATCAGATCCGAATGCTGTTGCCTCATCTAATTGGATTAGTATATGCCATTTTCCACAGATATTTTGTCATACCACATGTCTTTTTGGTCTCACTGGATGCTTATTTACAGAATATTTTATCATCTATAATGCTGCCAGCTCTCATAGTGGAGTTTTTCTATCATTAAATCGCGAAAACTATCAATGTCTATTGGAAATTTGTTTTAATGCCTCAAGGACTATTAGAAATAATTCGAAGAATGTTAATAGCCTACTGTTCTCTGCGTGGCATCAAGGTTGAAGCATATCTATCTGAATGGAGTCTCGTACCAGTAAAATCTCATATTGGTCCTTCACAGCTTAATTTCAAATATCTTATATTCAGTGTTTCAAACAGGTATCATGTTGGAATGTTTTTGTAAAATGAATTTCAATGTTTTGTATTGTCTTGTCAACTATATTATATTTAATGGTATTTTGTATTTATTTCAAAATCATCCATAATGTAAGACTGTATGATAAATAGGCCTAGGTTGAGCATACACGAGGGGTAGAGATGATGAAAAAGAATTTACGAGGCTTTGAGAACAGAAAATTACAGGAACAACTTGGAGTTGGATTTGAATTAGTGTAATATTCCTAGTGTGACGATGATGATCAGAGTGAATTAACGGACTTTTGCGTGGATTTTTCCGACGAAAGAGGTGGCCTAAGTTTAGTAAAGACAATATTACTATGTCGATTGTGTGACATCCCCAATCACTGTGCGAACTCTCCACAAAACTTTCTAAATTTCATACGGTTAGCTTAACTATCCCTTCAAACTCCACATAGATATTCTTTCGCCATAATATCACTCCTTGATTTTTGGCGCATCTTCAGCGACGGACCCGTGAGGAAGCCCCCACATTTTGGCCCGAATCAGCTACGTGATTGAAATGTTCCATACCCACCGGCTGAGCACCCGAAGGCTCCTCACACCATGGTAAGAAACATCTCAACTCCACGTTTCTCATCAAATTTACTGAAGACATAAACACATGAACTACAAAACTATAAAAATTATTGACTACTGCTAATTTAGTTAAAATAATCAACTATGTAAAACTTTTAAAATTCATCATTACTGTTAATTATGCTGTTAAATACGTCAAGTGAAAAGAGAAAGTTTTAATGACATTTAATTTTTCGTGATAATATTACATATTAAGAAACATTTACTTCTATAGCAATATTAAATAAAAAATTTACCAAGATGTCCTTTCGTAAGATTTGAAGTCAAAAGTTCGATAAATAAATAGTCCGGTCGATTCGTCGGCTGAATTGAAAATCGGTCAGTCTCGTAATAATTGATTGTTGTAGAATTAATTTGTAACTGTCGCTGAATCTAAATTGCCGAGTTCTTTAATGCTGTGAATCGTACTTTGCAAATTGGCTTTCCTAAATTGTCAAGTTATTTAACACTGAAATTTTGATTTCAGTGCTTGACTTATATATTAATTTTCTATATGTGCGGACCAATCAGAATTGAGTACCGCTTAATTATTTATTAATTTAATTTTTATGTTTCTTAGCTGATTTTCCTATTTTTTCTTTATTTTTATTATATATTTTTTATTTATTTCCTTACTTTTCTTATTAATTACTTGATTTTGTGTTATTTTGCTTATTATTATAGTTTTTTCCTTATCCTAATTTTTTTTATTTTTATTTTTTGTTTTAATTCTCATTTCCTAATTTATTATTTCTTTTGTATCATGAATCTTATTTTATTTCTAACTTTTTGTTTATTTTTACTTGTTTATAATCATGTTTATCTTATTTTCCTATTTTTTGTTTCAATTCAGCCCAACAATATATACATTAATAAATTTTTATGGATGAACTTTTTAAAGACCCACCCCTAACTTCTAATGAAATAAATGTTTTTAATCGTAATAAACTGGAATGATATAATAGTATACGATAAAATGCAGGGAAGGCCCAGTGTTATCGTGAAGATTAATAATGTAAACTTAGTATGCCTATTAGATACTGTAGCTAAAATAAGTGTGATTGATTATAATATTTTTAGAAAACTTGGAAATTTGAATATGACTACAAGTAATTTAAAATTAAGATGTGCGAATGATAGCCCGATCGAAATTTGCGGCAAAACTTTATTAAATGTAAAAGTTGATAAAATTTCTGAAATTAGAAAAGTAGAAATCATTGTAGCCAAAGATATAAACCCAAAGTTAATAAGGGGTATAAATTTTCTCGAAAGATTTAGAATGCGATTGCAAATAGAAAATTGTGAAGACGAAATAAATGCATTTATCATTTAATAACCACAGGAGTGAAGGTAAGATAATAAATAATTTAATTTCCACGTTTGACGGCATTTTTATGAAACATTAATGGGTTGTTGGGAAAACCGAACTATTAAATCATGAAATACTTACTAAAGGTAGCCCAATTGTAATAAACCCAAGACGACAACATATGCATTTAATAGAAAAAATTGAAGAAAATATTCAAGAAATGTTGAAATATGGCATTATATCAGAATGTACATCTCCTTGGAATTCTCCATTAGTATGTGTTAAAAAGGAAAACAGTAGTGATATAAGAATATGCTTGGACTACCGTGCTTTTAATAATATAACAGAAAGACCCATTTTCCCCATTCCAAATACTGATGAATTATTAGATATTCTTGACGGAGCGAAATCTTTCTCGACAACTGATTTATGCAATTCTTATTATGAAGTAGAACTCGATGATGCATCAAAATTGAAAACAGTATTTTCGACAAAAAGCAAGCAATATTACTTTAACTGAATGACATTTGGAATAGCGGCTGCACCAGCAACATTTCAAAGACTTATGAATTTGGTTCTTGGAGAATTAAATTGGAATGGAACAATTGTAAATCTGGATGACATCCTTATATTTTCAAAGCCATTGAATGAACATTATAGCACTATTTAAAAGGTTTTTCAAAAGATTAAATTATCAAATCTTAAAAAAAGTCCAGCAAAATGTCAATTCAAAAGGAAAGAAGTAAAATTTTTGGGTCATATCATTGATGAAGATGGAATACGTATGGATGAAAGCAAGATTGAAACTATTAAAAATTTTGAAAGACCTAAATGCGTAAAAAGTTTGAGAGGATTTTTAGGTTTTGCAAATTACTATCGCAGATTTATAGAAAATTACACCAAAGATTCCAAATTATTAGAAGCGTTATGTATAAGTAAACAAAAGAAGCTGAATGATGAGTGTGAAATTTCATTTCAAAATTTAAAACTGAAATTAACGTCTACACCGGTATTGAAGTTCCCAGATTTTTCTAAGCCATTCATTTTGGATACAGATGCAAGTTTTGACCACATCGGTGCTGTTCTGTCTGCAAAAAGATGGAAATAAAAAAAGAGTAATCGCATATGGATCCCAAGCTATGAATAAACACGAGTTGGACTATTGTATAACAAGAAAGGAATTATTATCTATATTTTAATAGTTAATAGTATAAACAATTTTCCATCAATAAAAATAGTTTAAAATAATATTGATAGGAACAAATTTGTTATTGTCATTACCAATAAAATGGTTTAAATAGATCAAATACTTCGCTGATAATGCGGATTTTTGAATATTTTTATTCTAAGAAAATATTTTTGGAAATTTATTAATTGTAGTGAAATAGTTTAATATTTTTTAATTATGTGTTTTTAGACTATAATTGAGTTGAATTAACGATATATTATTTAATTATTTTGCAATGTAGATTGAGTAACAATGATGAATGAAAATCAGAATATTTTCCAGCTGCTATCAGAGTTTAAATTTACTATTGTAAATGATATTAATAATGATTATAAATGCGGCATTTGTAATGGAATTATCAATAATGCTCATCAAGCCAATTGTGGATGCAACTTTTGTTTTGGATGCATCAGTCAAATTATAGGGAATGGCAGTATCATTTGCCCTTCATGCAACAGTGAAAATCTATTGGAAATTTCAAAAAATTATGGATTGAACATAGGAATTGGTAAAATGACAGTGAGATGCACAAATGAAAATTGCGAACATGAATGCAAGCTCATTGAAATGAACGATCATTTGAGATTATGCTTCGCAAGTGTGGGATGCCCGTTCAGTGATATCGGTTGTGAGTTAAAAGACATGAGTAGCGATAAATTAAAGGATCATTTTATATCGAATATTGAAACCCATAGTAAAATATTGATTGAATTGATCGGGCAATTGAGAAATGAGATGAGAGAATTGAAGGAAGATGGAGCTAAAAGTCAATCACAAATAAAAATGCTGATAGCGAACGACGTGAGAAAAGATGAGACCATTGAATTATTGAAAAATGAAATCAACACGATAAAAGTAAATAAAATCTAATTGATTTATTGATAGCAGTCATAATTCAGAAAGAAAATCAAGAACTGAAAACCCTGAGAAATAACAATGATAAATTGTGGAACAAATTGGATCAGATAGATATCGAAATAAATAATAGGTGCAGAAATGACATGGTTAAATCAATAAATGAGAATATTGAATCTATTAGAGTGAAATTATTGATTGATCTGCTCAATTGATTTATAAATATTCAGATCGATAAATCAGAATTGGAGCAGCAAATGGAAATTGTTCATAGAAATTACAAAGTGAGAATTGGTTGAGTTTTATTATTGATAGGGATAAATTGATTTAAGGAATTGAATGAAAATGTGCAACAAATTCACCAGGTGAAGGTTGAAAATGATAAAAGAACAAAAGAAATTGAGCGAATCCATAAATTCCTGCAAATGCAGAATGACGGTCATTTGATTTGGCAAATCGGTAAAATCAATGAAATGAAGCAGATGGTCAGTGAAATATTCCATAACTTTCAAAATCCTTATCAAATGCAACTATGCATTAATAATACTACTGATAAATTGAATATTCAGTTATTGATTGGTTCAGGTGGATTGGATGAGGATTTGCAATGGCCAGTAAAGGGAAAGGTATCAATAGATATTTTATCATTGATTGATCGGGATAAATCAAAGTCATTGACAAAATCCTGCACAATTAACAAACCAAAGATTAATTCGTGTGAACGCAGTGCTGAATTTCATTTCTCCATAAAGATCTGGCAACATTGCGAATGCTTGATAACAATTGCTTAATTGTTTTTTTTATTGAATTTGAATAAATTTTGCACCTTTTCCTACCAACTCTAGCCTGCTTGCATATTTGCAAATTCATAACAATAAGTCATCAAATACAGCACAATTATGAAAAGAAGAAATTGACGAAAGAGATATCGTTTAATTAAAAGCAACACGACTAACAAAGTCGCAAGTGCCATCAAATACAGCCTAGGAGAGTATGATGTGCTTACGTTACTCGATGTTGATTAACAATCCTTATAGATATTTGTTTAAATATTTCAAACTAATTGATTTTTTTTTGAATTTAATACATATTAGTAATTAGTTATGGATGTTATAAATATTAAAACAAACTAACAGACATTTTATGTCTTTATAAAAGTACATTTTCTAGAAATTTAAAATTGTGTTCTATACAAATTTCCCGGCCATTTTAATCAGGTCTTTCATTTTATTTTATGTAAATCTTTTGAAATTTACTCCCCGTGCAAAAGAAATTGCTTATTCATTGTTTTTCTTTATAATATATTTTATTGAAAATCATTTCAATTGTTAATATAAACAATTAAATGATAATTTGAGCCTTTTGCTGGAAATAATTTATTTAATACAAATGATAAAGTTTTCAACTTGTCAATTGTTAATATAAAAATGGCTTTGTAAAAGAAATTCGTAAAATGCTCATTTTATTCACTCACAAAGCTATTGATATTTTATTATAGATTAATGTTGATAATTTTCACTAATATATAAGTAAAAAAATATAAACAAACTTTATTAAATAATTATGAAAACAATCATATATATTGCATTATTCAACAGGCCAGATAACTCTAATAAAATAAGGAAATCAACGAGATTCCTTTATAGAGAAAGAGAGAGTAATAAATATTTCATTCGTTTGCAAATTTGCAAGCCGACAATTTCAGTGATTAAACTGAAATTATTAACAAAATCTCATAACAATTATATCCAACACCAATTATGTCAATTAGTTTCAATGAAATGTCACACTTCATGGTATTCTTGATCTTTTTTACTGAAACAGAATTTGTAAGTGAAGAATGCGATTGCGAATATTCCTGCACATAAAACTATCCCGCCTACGAAAGAGCTACCATCGAATCCTCTTGGTCGAAATGTTGAAACGATGGTCGATGATTGAGTGGTAGCTTTTGCCGTTGTAGTTGTATTGGTGTTAATAATATTCGTACTAATTGTAGATGTCATATTAATGGTTGAGTCGGTCGAAATGTTCAATGCAGGAGTTGTGCCTGGTGTAAATATTGGTGTGGTACTATTTGATGTATCTGGTGAAATATTTTTTTACATTACCATTATTATTCAAATTCATTAATATTATAAAATAAAATTTTTTTTGGTTACAAAAAATAAATAGTTGTAGACAATGATATCTTATGAAATTCGGAGGCCCTGTGTGCTAAGAATTATAAGGCGCATTAAAATTTTTTTTCAGACTTATTCAAAAAAATAAAAATCATACTCAACATATAAAACAAAAATTATATTTACAAATATAAAAAATTATTCATTTTAAAAGAAAAAATTTAATTTAATAAGAAAAATATGAAATATAGAAAAAAAATTTGAAAAAATTTTGATTTTTTTAGATTTTTTACATATATTGATTTAAACAAAAATGAATTATTTTCTGCTGATGATCCTGTGCTAATCACAGTAAGGACAATGAATAAGAAGGTTATGGTTATAGAAAATTAATGGTTTTATTCAATTGATGGTTTGCTTTTATTAATAATTATTTTTATCGGTTTCCATAGAAACTATGACATTTTCAAATTCTACTTAACTGTTGAATGTGCTTGATAAAATTAAATTAAATTTAATTTAATCATTTTATTTTAAGACAATTTATTGAATTTAAAATGGAGAAATTTATGTATTTCGAGAGAAACAAGTGGACAATATAAAAAACACACGTACCAAATAAGTTTTGTGTAAATAAACCTGAAAGGTTTAAATGATCACCAGGATAAATTTTTTTATAAATTTATAAATATGAACAAGTTTATTAAATTTTTGAATAAATTTATATTTTAATTGTTACTTATTTTATGATATTGGGCTTTTTTACACGAAATCGATTTTAAAACAAATAATAAAGTTAATCATATATTTAAAATTATATTTACTATTAAAAATACGTGAAGCCGATCAAAAGAAAATTAATGGGTTGATTTTACAGGAGCTAGTGAATTTTATTTATTTTGCCAGCTTGGTGGAAAGAAATTGAGTGTGAATAGTCCATAAAAGAAGAAGAATAAGCATTAAGCAGATTATTGTGAAAAGATAATCTCCCATAGGAAGAATAACCAAATCTTTCTAAAGGGATTTCAATTATAATCAATTTGAATGCGAAATTGCTGTTGATTGTACAATTATTGTGATCAGAATTTTGTGTGATAACTTTCAATATTGTTTAAAGAACAAAAAAAGCTATATTTAAATTGGGTTTCTAATGAACCCACAATACATAAATGTACATATTTCATGCAATTTCTTGACAAATGCCACTCAATTGGCTGGAAATTATAATGACATCGGTTATTCCATAAATCAGATATATTTACCAACGCAACAGTGCTTTAATTTTAGAATTTAAAATAATATATTGATTTATTTTCAATCTTAAAATTTCGTCATTCGAATATCAAATTTTAATAGCTTGGAAAACGACATTTTCTTTTTGTAAAAAGCATATGTAAATACAAAAGTCTAGAAATTTTTAAATAAATAACTAATGAATAAGATTCAATGAAAAATGTCGCAGAAAACCAGAGAAAATTAATTGAAGTATAAAACTAACTAAAATTAATCGAAAAATAATTAAAACGTAAACGCTGTAACAATAGTGCAAACGGAAACCATTAAAAATCAGTTAACCCTTAAACCACTGAAATAAAATTACGAGGACAAACCAAACTCAACCAAACTGACCGTTACAAGCAAACCATGTGTTTGATCGTGTTCAAACCTGCAAGTTGTGGTGTGTAGTTTTACAGACGAAAAACGGTCTTACTGTTTGGAACGCAAAAATGTTTTGATTTGAATTGAATGGGGTTTTTATGATGACCGTCTGTAGACGGTTTTAGTGGTTAAAGGGTTAATATTTAAAGACAATGAAATAATGAAACTTTCGTTATAAACAATAGATTGTGGGAGAATTCAAAATTTATCCGAAAAAAGGAAATTATAAATTTAACTGTAGAAATGTTGAAATAATAACGAAAGAAAGACTTTCACACGGCATTAAACACTCCAATACAAAACAGCGAAATATCACTTCTGCTAGATTCGTAGAAAACAATAAATTTATACCAATGTCATTGCAGTTCACATTATTCCAAGTAATCGGGAATTTTCTACAAAATCACGCAATAACATGGGATCGCAAAATTGTATAAATATTATCATTGAATTTCATTTCTCAATGTTTTAAAGATCACTAATTATAATTGTCGAGAAACAAAAACTTTGAAATTAATTTTAATGGGGAAACAAATCACGTGGCGCTACAATTTCATTTATTTATTATTATTATTAAACAATTAAAAGTTAATTTAAGCCTTTTCTTGCGAATTATATATTTAATACAAATAAAAAATTTTTTTGATCTTCTATTTTATTTCCTTTTTCTTACTTCTCATTGGTTAAAAATAATAATAAACTCTTTTCTGAAGAATTTAAAACAAAACAATAAAAAAAAATTTTAAGTTTTTAAATCTTCTTTAATAAGCTCATAGAAACCTCTTTCAGTAAATAATTTTTAAAAATATAAATACCCAATTTAAAAATTGTTTATATTTTAATTTTTATTCTTAATGATCTCTAAAAGTATATTTCCTTAAAATTTGATCTAGTTTTACTATATTATTTTTTTAATTTTTAAAAAAAGATATTTTCAAGGTCAATAACAACAAATCAAATTGATGATTTCATTGATCTCTTCTTTAGTGCTGATTGTTGGCTATCTGTTTATGATGAAAATTGCTTCTTTAAATCTGACATTTTTCTTTTGGTTTTTTCCATAGAATATTTCAATTAAGATGATTTTTCTTTTTTCTTTCTTGGTTGACATTGTTAGATATGTCGATAAACCGATGATTTCCACTAGGATCTAGATGTTCTTTGACTCTTTGGTGCAAAGGTCCTGAGAGTACTTCCAATGCATATTTGTTTGCATATTTTGCATGTGATGTAGTAGACAATGTTTTTTTCAAAAGCACATCTTTCGATGTCTGGCAGTTTTCCATTGTGCAATTGTTTTCTTTTTTTGTGTTGTTTGACAAAGGTTCTGTCAATGTCAAAAATTTATGTGCTACACCAAGTGTTCCCAACCTTTTCATAGTACCATAACTGTACGTTGTAAACAATTTGATGGCGTACCGATAAACCTACTTTTTTAATGGGGTATATAAAATGCAATGGAGATTTGTAATAACGACAAGTAATTTGGGATATATCAGTGGCGGATTCCATGGGGGGGGGGCGATGGAAGCTATGTATGGGTTATTGCAGTCAATTTATTTTTCGCGAAAACAGTTTTTAGTAGATTTTGGTTTTATATATAGTAAACTAATTGGCCTACTGGTAGCTGCTTGCCAGTGTACCCAAGGTTGGGAATCTGTGTGCTATACGAATTTGAAGGCCAGAGCGTTTAAATTCTTTCATGATCTTGAAGTGGAGTATGTCACTCATGAATGGGATATTCAGATAAAAGTATTTCTTTTTTTGTGCTATCTCTCTAGATCTTTTTGGGGTTGAATTCATTCTTACAATGTCCTTACCTTGATATCCGTTTCTGTGAAGGATTTAATTGCTGTTTATAGTTCTCATTTTCTTCAGTACATCGATTGGTTAATCTTTGTTTCTCGTTTTTTATGAAATTTACTTTCTGTATGTAAGCGCTGATCTTTGGTGGATTAATATTTATTTGTGATTTGGTATTATTTAGAATCCGTATGTTGAAGTATCTACTTCTATTTTAATTTTTAAATCCAGTAGATTGAGAGATCCATCTTCTTCCGGATATTCGATTTCAAGCTTAATATCATGGTGAGGCACATTAAATATATGAAATATTTCCTCCGCTTCTTTTCTGCTCTTAGTCATGATAAAGATATCATCTATATATCTTGCTAAGAAACCTATGGAATGTTTGGTCCTTATTCTTTGTCGTTCAAGGTTATCCATAAAGATGATTGTTAACAATCCTGATATGCCAGACCAATAGGCAAACCTTTATCTTGTTTATATATCTTTTGTTCAAAGGTGAGATATGTGTTCTCAAGGATAACAGTAATAAGTTTCATGATATTCTCGGTATTCATTTCCTTTGTTAACAAGTTGCTTTCTCTTAATTTCTTTTCTAAATATTTTCTAAATATCTGAATTCTCAATGAATAGTTCGGTCTTTATTTAAAGTTGCCATGAGGCAGTCGCTGTTCTGAAGATAGTGTGGTACAGATCTTTGAAAGGAACCAACTTGTTTTAGTTGTTGGTATATTTGTGTTTAATTTTGATAGAAAAACCCTCTTTATGAATTGTTATAAGGTGGTAGAAGTTGGAAAGATTGAAATTTTTTGTAACGAAGCTTTTGGTGAAATGAAGATCAACAAAGTATGGAAAGACATTGCTGTAGGAATGGGCCTCAATAACAGATTAACCAAAAGATTTGTTACAAAAAATTTCCGATCTTCCTAACTTCTACCACCTAATTAAAACGCATTTGAAAATAAAAGAAACTAAATTCCAGGAAATTGAAAAGGATTATTTTCTGGTTGAAAATTTTTTCATTTGTATTAAATATCTAATTCACAAGAAAAGGCTTAAATTATCATTTAATTGTTTAAAATTTAATTAATGGTGCTACCAAGAAATAATCACTTTATATTATTATTATTATTATTATTATTATTATTATTATTATTATTATTATTATTATTATTATTATTAATTCTTAGAATAAGCTATAATAATTTGGATTATAACCAATGATTTCATAGAACATATGTAAAATATATAATAAGAGTAAATATTTATGAGTCATTATACTGATCTAGGAATCTCAAGAAATCCACAAAATCGGATTATATACACAGATTAATCAAATTTTGTCTTACGATTGTGCTTATTACCTGGTGGAGGGTATTTACAGTTTGCATTCAGCCCATATGTTGCACCCAATCTTCACTGTCTAAATAATATCAATCGATTTCTGTGGAATTAATATTATTTTATAGAAATTCAGTGGAACACGATGAGCATTTGAAATATTATATGGAAATTTTAACATGTATAACTAAAAAATTTTTCAATCAGTTTCTTTTATGTTTATTTTTTAGATTATAAAAAAATCGGGCTCAAAATATATTATAGATAAAGAACTCTCATTGATTTCAAAGATGGGAATTAAACTTGTAAGGGCCAATGTATCACTAAAGAAAAAGATTTAAAAATTCAATGAAAATAGTGCTTATGGAAATCCATAAAATATAAAAAAGCATTAAATTTACAACAGGCAAATTATGATTCAAATGGTGGCATATTAAAATTGCACAGTAGGAAAATAATTATTATTAATAATTTAACAAACTACCTTATCTTAAAAGCAATAGAAAATATTATGGACAAAAAAGACAATTTCAATATCTGCGATAAATAACTTAAAACTTTAGCAATTTGACATTTGCATTTTCTACATGGCCTCAAACATACAATGTAAATTTTGTAAATTCTTGTTTTGGTACTCAATTAGTTAAAAATAAAATTGATTTATATTTGAATGAATTTCCCTTAGAATTAAATAAAGAAAAAGAAGTTTTCATATGCTTTCTAATATTATTTTTACAGTTTTAACACAATTTCCTTTGATATTATAAGGTTTATTGTTCCACATGTTTAATATTAATGAATTAATATAGATTTCTGCTTAGGTGCGCTTATGGCGTTGAGCTTCTTAAGCATTCTTAACGTTATGCTGTACAAAATTATTTTTCTAAAATTAGTAAAGTACTTTTCATAAGTGTTGTGCTAAGATTCAAACAACTCATCATTTTTTATTTTTTTTGTTTGTTTTAATCAACTGAAAATAGGTAAATGGCCAACTGAAACGACCCACATAACATGTAAACCGCCTAAAGAATATTTAAATTATTGCAAAATAAAACAAAAATAAAAACAACAAAAGTAAAAATAAGTAAAACCAAAGTAATAAAATTAGAGAAAAGCAAGCAGTTGTACAANCAAGGGTTCCGCGGAACCCAGGTTGAAGAACACTGGTTTAAACAATCAATGAACAGTATCTATTTTTGATCATCAATTTTACTACCGTATTTCCCCGAAAATAAGACACTGTCTTACTTCAAATTTTCAGAAAAAAAGCTACCTAGGGCTTATTTTCGGGTCATATTTTCAAAACAAATTTATTACGTTTAAAAACTAGACATTTATTCAAATATAATCATGTCATCCACCTCATTTACATCACCATCATTACTGTCAGTCGGGGTTACAATATTGCCCATCCGTGATTCAATTTCATCCAAGATCATCGGTCCAAATCTCGAATGCCTGGCAATATAGCTATCTTCAAACGAGCAATTTTTATCCAAGTATCCTGCTCTTAGTGCGTTACCAATGGACGTATCCGTGATTGCATTCCATGCTTTCGCGACCCAAGATACAACCTCTTGTATTTTTGGCCTTACCAAATTCCCACGTTGATTTCGCTCCATTCTTTTCTCAATATACTCATTTATTTCTGCTCTGAGGTAATCTTTGGATTGTTTATTGATCGCAATGTCGAGTGTTTGAAGATATCCAGTCATTCCGGCAGGTATCATGATCTGATCAATTCTTCTCTCGATTAGGAAGTTTTTAATACCTTGTGCACGGTGCGTGCTAGCCGAATCCCAAATGAGCATGCCTATTTTCCCGCACCTTAAGACAACAGGTAGCATCAAATCCGTCCACCTTTTTATGACAGCTTGTGTGCACCACGCCTTTTCAGATTCAAGCACATAAATTCCGGAAATGCGTGACAGCTTATCGTTCTTGCCTTTCGTTATGATGAGAGGAGGGATTTTACTTCCATTCAGTCGAATTCCCAAAATACAAGTCACGCGCATGCTTTCATAGCCAGTCGGTGGGATGTAGATCGACGAAGCACCTCTTTTGTCAATTGTTGTTTGTGATTCCAAACCCATAAATACGGCTGTTTCATCCATGGCTATCACATTTGAGTGCTCATATCCCGAAAAATCTATTTGGTCAACAAATTTTTGTATGCGATCGCCCGATTAATAATTTGCTCCTCTTCCAATTTGAACAAAGTAGTGGATTTACGTAGAGAAAGTTCATATCGCCCAAGGAAACTGTCCAGCCAATGGTTTGACGCTTTGAACTCATCCGATGAAATATTAAATGGTGTTATCAGCGACAACGCAAATTTTTGAATATCAATCCTTCTAACAACCAATCCAGCGGATCTTCTTGCAGCAATCCATTCAAATACAGCATCCTCTAAATCGGGAAACAATGTTTGTCGACCCGATCCGAACTTACGTTTCTTTTCATTGCCTTCGGCTGCTCTTTGAACAAGATTCGCATATTCTGCTCGCCATTTTCTAACCATTCGGAGATCTAGCTTATTATTGAATAACTTTTTCGATTCGCGCCCACTCGTGGGTTAAAAGTCAAATTTATAAAATATTGATACTGATTAATAAATGCGTTGTAATAAACTAATTAGATTGTTGATCATATAAATGCAATTTTTGTTGAAACAAAGTATCCACTGTGAAAAGTTTATCTATATCACATTATTTCATTTTAATGAAAAATAAATAACACACATTTCACATGCGTGACGCCTGTATACCATGCGAATCACGATTTATGGTCTAATATCTTTATGTTTCGTTTATAGTGACTTATGAATGTGACTAACTTTTTTCAGTCAAAAAAATTATTTTTTTTCGGGCATAACAACCTTATGACGTAAAATCGAAAGAAATTGCCAGGGATAAATAAAAAAATATATAAATTTTATAACAATATGCTAAAATGCAATTGCCCGAGCAATTCAATATGTTCGAACCTAAACTACACGTGAAGGATGTGTATGTAAGACATCTGAACAGAACATGTATTAAAATACCTAAAAACCCATGTAAAACCGACACATGTGATTTTAAAATTATGGTCATGATCATTGGATTGGGGATTGAATAACTAACAGATTTGCCAGTATTTGACACTTTAAAGCATATATTTATGGCTAATTTGAATTAAAATTACTATTTTTTTCGTTATGTAAATAAGTAAACAGATCTTTCAAGGTAGGTCTTATTTTCAGGGTAGGTCTTATATTTTTTGTGGGCGAATAATTCATGCTAGGTCTTATTTTCGAGGTAGGTCTTATTATAGGGGAAATACGGTAGTTGGAATTTTAAAACTGATTAGAACATTTGCACAAGTGGTAAATTTTTGCTTTTATTGTATTGTATGATGGTAAATATTTATTATGATTCTGTATAGTTTTTCTTGAAATTAAATAATTATGCTAACTAAGAAATCTCTTCTTTCTCATAAGTATTAATACAAACATTTTATGATTTATGGGTATGACTTTTTTTATAAATCGCAGGACGTAAATTTATAAATTTCGACGTATATTACCGAACTAAAACGAATATAAACAAACGTCGGGATATCAATGAGTCGAATGCGTTGATCTTAACTTATACATTTTTAATATTTATTTATTAGTCATATGCGTAGAATTTTTACTTATTTTCGGTCCAGTGTTTCAGTGTTCATTATTTTTAGTAGGGCATAGCCAATTGTTATTTTCCCTCAATTCCGGATTTTGGAATTTGGAATTTTCCGATTCCGGATACGATCCGGATAGTTCCCCATAGATCCAGTTAAACATAGTCACATAAATTTGTATTTTAATATTAATTGTAGATTTTTTCTTTGTTTAAAGGCCGCTATATAAGTAGCCGAGAAGAAACCTCTGATGACCAAATCAAATCGACAAGAAAACCAAAAGTAAGCAATCACTGTCTTTTTCTTTATAAAAATGTGAAAACATTAATCGACGATCGTTAACCTAAAATTACGAACTTGTTTCGAGTTTCAGTTTGTTTTTTAACATTGTTGTTTGATGAATGTGGAACATCCACGAATGTGTTGTTTTATGTTTATATGACCGTCCGCTTTAGGCCATACCCCCCTACTCGGTCTTAAATGGATGGCAGTGGCGTAGCTAGGAAATTTGGCCCATATGCAATGAGTCATGGATGTGCCCCCCTTTACTGCATACACAAGTGAAATAGGTGCGGAGCACCATAGCGCCACAGAAAAAAAAGTTTTGGCCCCTTTTGGAAGCACAATTGAATTAGACCAGGGTTTCCCAAACTTTTCCTGCAACGGAACACTTCGTAACTCTCGAAATTTTGATGGAACACTTTGTTTATTTTATACGGTATGAGAACAGTGGCGTAGGCCTACCCAAGAATTTTTTAAGGGGGAGGGAGAGTGTTAATTGAAAGAAGGGCTTATAGTTACAGAGGAGTTTAGCGCCGCAGGCAAAACATTTTTTGGGTCCTCTTTGGAAAGACGATTTAATTAAATAATTAGAGCTCAATATACAATATAACAGTATAAATCGTTATAAAATGATTGTAATGTATCAGGGACAAATGTGTTTAGCCGACAAGCGAAACAATTTTTTCGACCCCTATATGAATGGGCGATTTACTTAGATAACTAAAGTTGCTTGCTTATACAGTATATTATTAGCAAGGGAGAGGCAGAGGGGATTGCATAAATAGGTAAAATTCAGGTAAATAATGTACTTAATGCAATAAGTAAACAAAACAGTGGAGCTTTATTACATAAAACCACAAATCGATCATTTGGAGGTCCCTGTTGACTGGTGCCGACCGTGCCGTTGTTTGACATTGTTTTCTGAAGAAAATTAAGGAAACTTGGAAAAAAGCCCCCCCTGTCTAGTGGGCCCCTATGCATTGCTTACTCTTGCTATATGGTAGCTACGCCACTGATGGATGGTCCCTTATAGACTCATAGATCCATCCGTGTAGCACATAGCAGTTGGAGATTCATAGATCTAGCGACTTAATATATTTATGTATTAATATACACCGTCTCGCGAGAAATGGAGATAACGAGATTGTAGCAATGATAAACGAAAATGGATATCTTGTCAATGTCAGGTATTTGTAATTTTTTTAATACTTTTACTTTTTTACAGATATTTTTATGTTTCATTTTAATTGTTAAAAACACGTTCTTTTTGTTATTTGGATCGCTCTTTCGCGTTGGTGCCGATACCGATTAATCGGTTTGGTCAAAACCCGACAGAAATCGATTTCCGAATCAAAAGTCAACTATGCCCCAGTTTAATTTTAATTTTGTTAACAATTTGAATATAAGCCTTTCTTGATCTTGTGGCCCTAAACTGTAGCCTAAATAGCAAATATGGAAAATCCGGCCTTGAATGTAGGTTCAAGTATTTTTTGTCTACGCTTCAATCTGCCCTTAATAGATGACCATGGTGGTTTCTTTTAGCGATATGATACTTCGAGACAAAAGAGAACACGTGGTGATCGATCCCTTGACTGAAAGTGGCCAAATATCACCTCATGTTACACGTGATTGCTGAATCGTGTTTTATGTGTTTTTTTTACTCATAGTATTGAAGAGTCAGCATCTGTAATTTAATCAGAAAAGTCATTATTCTTCATTACATTGTTTGCGTTGTAAAAATATAGATTGTTTCCGAGGATACTGCTTTTAAAAGTACAATACGCAGTCTGGTAACAGTTCAATTGAAGCCGATTTCAATTTATGCATAATTTTATTTTGATTACTTACTGTATTAATCAAAACTTTTATTTTATTGTGTATTATTTTCCCCATAACAAGTTTTAAATGACAATATTTTTTCAAGAAATGTTTGAAATTCATTTATACTGTAACCTACATACACAATATATAACAGGCTACATCCCACAGTCGATATAAATTAATTATAATAAACGCAAGCAATGTCATGACTTGGGGATTAACAGATCTTTCGTCAATAATTGCCAGGAAATAATTGTTGCCAATTGCTATTCAATTAAAGTTGTGCTGAATGAGGATTATTCAGTGAACAGCTGCAATCATTACCACTGTCATTTTTCAATCGATAAATAACAATAATAATAATAATAATAATCCAAACAATACAATGGATTATTGGGGTTATTGAATTCGCTATTAAGCAGTGAAGTGAATTAAATTAAAATAATTCACGTAAATTACTAATCAATTCCATAAACCTCATTATATATATTAAGCAATTATATATTTCTAGAATTAGAAAATAAAATTGTAAATTATTTTTATATTGTGTTAATAATTGGCTGTTCTATTGAAGAGTATAATTTTAAGTTTTTAGTTTAATAATTAAAATAATAAAATTAAATTTACCATTGTTTGACGTTGAATTTGAAAGGCTAGTAATACTGGATGCTACATAATCTGATGCAGAAATATCTAAATTTTAAAAGAATCAGTATATATATTTATATATTTACAATTAAAAATGTAATTACTTACTCAATAAAAGAAAACATATTGCACAAGTTAAATGTATTACCAGCATTTTGTAAAATTGAAATATATTAAGACTTAAAACAAGTTTATTGATATGATTAAACAAATTGAAATTTAAATGTTCAAATATTCTATTAAAATGTAATAATTGAAAAATAGTATATTAGAAATTTGTTTTAAATTTTAGTTTTTAATATATCACAATTGAATTATTTTAAAAAGAAGTATACTAATTTTAGTCCTACCATCTGCTGCCTTTTTGATATTTGTCCCGTGTCCTGGGTTTAAGACAATTTGTCCCGGATTTTGGAAATTATGCAAAAAATTTTTCACTATATTTAGCAGATTATTTTTTATAACAAAATGTTGAAAATGTTTTAAGGTTTGAAAAAAATTTAAAATAAAAATAACGTTTAATTTTAAAAAATTTTCACTCTCTGCCTTCAGTTTCTCCGGTGTTATCAAAAAAAGTTGTGAAGAGTATAATTTTCAATATATTGCAAGAAAACTCAGAAAATTTATCGTAAAATTTCATAATAAGACTGTTAAAGGTGTAAGTTACTTTTTTTGAATTCGTGCTGATAGAAGAATATAATTACTTAAATTATATTCTTTTATCAGCATGAATTCAAAAAAACGCAAAACCACATGGAATAATAAATACAAAGAAGAGTTTAGCTTCCTGGATAAGACTAAAGATGATTCAAAAGCATTTGTAACATCTGCTCATCTACATTCTCTATTACTTATGGAGGTCGTGCTGACATTGTGGACCACTGCAAAACTAAACGCCATCAATCGTTTGTAAATGCAGGATCTTCAAGGTCAAAAATGACAAACTTCTTTAAAAAGCTCGAAATCTCATCTACTGAACTTAAAATTGCGGCAAAGAAAGCTGTTTTGGCTTTCCACACGGTCAAACATAACTTTTCATTTATCTCTACTGACTGCACATCGAATCTTATCGGGCAACATTTTGAACCTAAGTTCACTCTGGGTCGAACCAAGACGACCGTAATTGTGAAGCATGTCCTGAGTCCTTTCATCAATGAGGAACTGATTAAAGAGTTGAAAATTGCAAATTAACTTTCCTTAATAACTGATACTTCTAACCAAGGAAACACAAAGTTACTCCCACTTGTTGTTCACATGTTTCATCCAGCAAAAGGTGTGTCTCATAAGAAAATCTCATTGAAATCAATTTAAAATGAAAATTGAAAAGTCTGTTGATTTTATCATCGAACGACATGGTGCAAGTTCTGCAATAATAAATCAAGATTTGCTTTACGATGAGTATAATCAAATGCTAATTTTTACGAACGAAAATAAATCCACACGGGGCTACGAAAAAGCAAGAGCTGCAAAAATTTGGGCTGAAAGTTTCTCTCATTTTAGCGATAATTCAATGCGTCTAACTAATATGGAGAGATTTGTTGAACTTGCTTTATAAAAAATAATGATAAGGAAGAATTTCAATTTATTCTCAACAAATTATAAAAGTCATATAAAGTAAAAAGAATTATTATGCAGTTTCCGAACTCTTGTTTACTTAGACTTGGCGCAGTGTTTTACAACTCAGTCACAAATAATAGATGTGTTGGGGTTCGTATTAAGTAACTCGAAAGAAATTTGCAAATCATTAAAATGCTAAACTTAGAAAAATGATAAAAAATTAGCGTAGTCCAAAGGAAATGGATACGTACGAATAGTAAATGATGAGACAAATACAGATGTAATCATATAAAAACAACAAACAAAGAGATGTGAGGCAGATTCTAACTCAAAGTCCAAACCAAATAAAAAAGTGAAAAGTTGATAGATAACTAAACGCAGTTTTCCATGAAGTAATCGCGAAAGGCACAGATTAAAAATTTTGATTGAGTTTCTGTAAATTATCCTGTTTTGGGATTTATTTGATAAATTGAGATAAAGAACACGAGAAGTCAGAATCAGCACCGACTTTAATAAATAATATTTCAACAGAGGGAACATTCCGCATAGCATAGACAAGTTCAGACTAAGATTTTTTTGGGTTCAGTTGATTAGATTGAAATAAAGCAATAAACTCGTACAATCTTTATCTTAATTTATAATTGTAAAAAAAATTTATATATTTTTTAAAATTTGCTTCTCGTTAAGATTTGCCAAAAAATCAAAAGTATTGAAAATAACATTTAAACAAATTATAAAGGAAATTATTCAATAACAAACTTGTTGGTAAATCTGTACTGTTTACATAATCAACCTGAGGAAGGGTCTCATTTATTGAATCTTTATAACAAAAAGAATTATTTGGGTTTAGAAACAAATAAAAACTAACCAGTCAAGAGAACAGAACTGTTTGTCGCTTCAGTTTGGCCAAAAATCCTATATACTGAACCTTTTTTGTTGAAAAACTTAATTCCAATCTATGACAAATGGAAAACTTACATGAAAGAATCAAAAGTACAGCCAATACGATCTTTTGTGATTCCATAATTCCAAAACAAATTTCCTGGCAATTGACTTGCAGCAGTATTAAACAAATATAAATATTAAAACAATATTCAAAATCCTTGAATTTATTTTTGAACAATTTACCTATTCTGGCCAATCAGTAAATCTGCTTTTCTATTTGATTTGGATTTTAATCAACGCGGATTTTCATTTCTCCAATTGCGTTTATTTGGTTTAGGAATTGACTCAAAAAAGAAATTTAATTTGTTTATAAGAAATTTATGTAAATAAAATTAGAGTTACTTGTTTATTAGGGACATAATATATAGCGCGCTCTGAAAGCAAGGGTTAATTATTGCTTTTTGGCCCCATGATAAATCTTGTTTAATCTCCCCTCCCGTCATGCATCAATGATGACGAAATGGTGTTGAGGTCTCAAAAATGTTTGAGATTCTCTCAGTGCACTGGTTAGTATATAAATAAATCAGTATATCTAAACCAAGATGTTTTTAAAACTTCTATTAATTATGAAAAAAAATAAATAGCTTGACACTGATTGTTGACAATTTCGCTTTTCACAAATATTCTCAAGAAATTATCTTTTGTGAGGGTGTCTTATGTTTGTTATGTTGCGTGTGATAAATTTGACCTTTCACAGTTTCCGTCAGAGTTTTAACCTTCCTAAACCACAGAGCTATGATTTAATTTTTGTGGAGTTTTTTGGATTTGATTGACATATTTATTCTAAAAGTTATCTACAGTATTATAAATAGTTTTATGTTTGCAAATATAAGATAAATATTATCAGGCCCGGCGTGAGGCGGGTACGATGCGTGATTTTCACGCAGGCGCCACGGCGGAAAAATACAAAAGGCGGCAAAATTGTACAGAAATTCAAAATAGTTTGCTTATATATTAAGATTTTTATGTTTTTATAATAAATATGAATTAAATTAAAAGTAATAAAGTTATATTGTTTTGTTATGTATGCATTTATCGTCTTTTTTACTCTTATTATGGAATGCGAAGGCGGTAATATGCAATTTTCACACAACGTCTGAAACTCTAGCGCCGGTGCTGAATATTATTGTAATAACTTTTTTTCAAATTTCGTCACTGATTTCTTTTCAATTAACATTGAATTTATTCAAAAGCTTGACTATGAATCAGTAAATATATCAAAAAAACATCGATATATTTACTAAATCATGGTCGAGCTTTTTAATAAATACAAAGATAAATATTATTAATAAATCCAATACTGCACTAATTTTATTTATAGTACAATTTTATTAAAATGTGTTACACATAATTCTATGATAAATATTTTTATTGAACCGTACTGGTTATAATCATAAATTTGTTAAATAATTATATTCAAATCTACTTATTAATTATAATTATTTAAATATTTTTATCTTACTATCTTATTTAATTGTTTAATTTAATTTCTTTTATATACTATATATGCTTTTCGTTATGTTAAATATAACTTAAAAATATATTATACTTAAAAATATATATACAAACTAAAAGAATTTGCTGATTTAAAAAATATTCACGCAAAAATAAAATTAAAATAAAATGTTCCCTACGTGCTGACAATTATTGTCAAATAACGAAGACAAGAATATTGTCTAATAAAATAAATGTTATCTGATTAAATATGAAATAAAATATATATTAATAAAATAATATCACGAAAACAGAATGATATCAGATGTATATATAATTACTATCCCATCCTTTGGGTCTGGATTGGTAGTACATCTTTCTTCATAGATATTCACCCGGTATTTATTCGAGCCTGTTCAACACAAAAGTTTGAATAGGTCGACACCTGTCATTCAGCAATGGCATATTTTTTAATTGTTCTATCGACATCAAATGAGCTCTAATTAACTGTCAAATAAAAATATTGTAAAAAGAGCTACTCACGTATATTTTCTAAATCCAGATATCTTAGAATTTTAATAAGGTAAGAATAACTATCAAACTAATTAATATATAAAAATGGTAATTAAAATATATAAAAATAAATAATTCTAAATTAATTGAAATTGTACAAAACTAACAAATATTAATAATTAAATCTTAGTTGAATAAATTGTTAATAAGGATTATTAGAAGAAGATTTTACTTTATTCATAAGTCGTTTTCAAAATAATATTATTTAACCAAAAACAATTTTCCAGTATAATATATGTGAAGAAATTAACTAAATATAAATAATATTCCGAGCAATGTAATTATACAATTTCAACATACCATAAACATACAAATATATAATAATATTTTAAATGAATTTTACCCCCTCCTTTTAAAATATATCTTTAGTTTTTAAATTCTTTTAACCATTCTGCATTTCTTGTTTTTATTTTTCCGGTTGTCATTTTTGTCTTTCTATAGTGTAATTGCCAATTTAATGTCACCAAGCTAATTCAGTGTCACATCTGGGTACGACACACACACATTTATTATAGGTAAGTTAATATTTATATTATAAAAAGCCAAATCAATGTTCATTTGATGATAATCAATTATTGGTTGGTGTATCATTTGTTAGAAGATGGGCGAACACTAAATATTTTGAGATTGAAGAATTACATTATATGGAAGGATAAATATAGAGTAAACATATACATTCAGAATAAGGAGTGACAATAAGAGAAATTCAACACTTTGATGATGATTTTGTGACGATATGTGATAAATTCATTAATAAGTTTGATGTGATTAACCTATTTATTTGTGTATTAATTTTTTTGGTTATTTTTATGTAAAAAATAAACAATTTATTTTTAAGATGTACATATCGATTATGGCAATTTTACTATTCTGATAGCTGTGTGATAATATTATATATTTTACTTATATTGAGTTATTTTCGTTAACTAATTATATTTTGATCTGTCATTATTTTTGCCACAAAAAATAACTATATAAAGAAGTTTTCCTTAGTCAAATCAACCAAAAATTGTAAGCTAAGTGGAGCTGCAAATTCAGAAATTGATATTGCAAAATAATTTCGAGCATACAAAATCATAGAACCGAGTCCAGGTAGCAGCAAGTGGGGATATCTAGCAGAGGGAAAACACTAAGGAAAAATAAACAAAACAATTTGTTGGGTTTTATGATATCAAAATCAACCGTTGGTTACTCTGACTCCACGTGTTCCAAAATCAATAAACACAAACTCCCAACGTATATTTGTTTTATAACAATTCACAACTCTCAACAATTAATCACACTGTTGGTTAATCACAATTCTTACACAATTTCAGATCGAACTCCGCTCTGGAAGGTCTCGGCCTTGTACGATTAAAAAAAATAGATTTCACCTTTTGTTTGATTCCGCTCTCTGATCCGAACTCTTTTAATATTCCTTTCTGACTCCTAAATTCCTCTTATAATTCCTTTTTCCTTTTATTTTATTCCTCGAACTCCTATCGTCTGTTTCTTCGTATCCCTACCTAAGGCTATCGCCGATTATGTGAATTTTGAGTTTCCTTATATACTCCCATAATCGTTGTAATTGCCCCGTTTTTGACCTAATTGGTTTTGACTTCTTCCGCTATCATTCCCTAATTGACTATTTTTGTTGACCCTCTTCGTAATTCCCCGTCTTTTGTTTACCCTCGTTTATCCGGTTGTTTGGATAATTGCCCTCTGAATTCCTCGTTTGTTTACCCTTCCAAATTGCCGTGCTCGGGTTTTCTTCATCGCTCGGGTTCTCCATTGGCTCGGGCTTCCCATTAGCTCGGGTTTCCCATTAGCCAATTAATTAATTAATTAATATTTTACGTTTTTCCACATTTGTCTGTTTTACGACCCTTTCTACACATTTTCTAACAATTTCTTGCTCACTGTCTTCTTCACCATCCCTTAATCTACCCCTCTCCCGTTTTCCAGCTTCAATTTCGATAACTTTTCACTTTATTCCACTTCCTCCGGTTTGCGCATTTTCCCATTTCATGTCTGATTGTACCCTTTTATAGTTCTGTTTTTATCATATCTTTCTTTGCCATTGCTTCTCTGCTTGACCGCCATTCAATTTCGGCTTTCCTTTTAATCTGAACTATATAATTTAATAATTTATTTTCAAACCTCAACATATCTCCCCCCTTAAAAAAATTTCGTCCTCGAAATATGCTTATTCGAGAATGTAATTTCAGTTAAAATTCACATATATTATTATTATTATTATTTTAATTTCATTTGATTGGAGAGTCATAAAATATTTAGAATATTAAAATTTTGAGATTATTTTATTAAATTGATAGATATTTAAAATTTTGAGACTATTATTAATTTTATTAGACTTTATTAGACTATTATTAATTTTATTAAAATTCGTCTTTAATTTAACATGCATAATGTTTAATGATTTAGATTACCCATATATCAGTTTTATCATTGCAGTTCAATTTAAAATATTCCATCGATCAACATTCGAATCGAGTTAAAGGAGGTTAAAATTTATCACAGTTTGTTTGTTCCGAGATAGGAGCTAATTTTCAAACGACCCACTCCAACCGTCCACCGGAACCAATATGATAAACATTGATTTGTGTAGTGGTTGCACAAATAGTGATTCCAAACTCACATTAACCCAAATACACAAATATACCAAACAATCTACGATATAGGCGTGTCTGCACGACTTATCAATTCTGATCGGCTGGTGCTGAAGTGTTGTGCAATTACTGCTGGCAGAGAAATATCATATATAAACTGTACTAATACCCAAAATCTCATTCGGATTTGTCTGGTAATTTGCTAATTGAATTTTATTTATTCCATCACAACAAAACTCCATCGACATTATTTGTTATTTTAATCAACTACGTTAAAGGGTAAGGATGATTTGCTATTTGAATTTTATTTATTTATTTTCAGTTAGGTGTGTTCGTATTTGAATTTTCGTTGATTTTTTTTTTAAAAGATACAGAAGTCATAAAAATTTGATGAATTTAGAGTAATTAATGTCACAGTAGAGGATCATATGTTTCTTGAAATTTTTTAATTAATTTGTTTAAATTCATAATTGAAAATATATCGTTAACCCTTTTCTATCCTGTGTATGTAAAATTATGACAAAAAAATAAGAGATTTCGTGGTGCCGAAGTGTTAGGCAAATACTTGCAATGAACGACGACGATTTTGCAAGCGATGATGACAACGAATGAAATCAAATTAAAAATTTTTTTTGGGCAATTATATTGGTATTGAAATATGCAGGGCGCAGAAAATAATGAGGAGAGGAAAGGGTTAATACATTTTAGATTAAAAGATCGAATAATTTTAAAAATGTTTTATCATCATTTTGATATTAAATTCAATATATCATCACAGATTATTATTCAACAAATTCCACAGACGGAACATTTCTCTTCGCCAATTCTAATCGACGCACAAAATTTTATTGAACATGTTAGGCAGTCGACAATATTTCTCTCCAGATCGTTACAAGCGCACTATAATTCCGGATGATGATTCGTGCATTCTACAAACATATACTCGGCATTTCTATTTGATATACTGATCTAGAAAAAGAATACTATCAGTTTTTCCCTGGTTCGGAATTCCTATAGAAAAGGATGTTTTGACAATGCTTCTCTATCAAACGTTTTCTATTCAAATATCAGAATTTGGACCGACAGAAACTCTCTAGTACTTCTCACAGAGGAAAATAAATCTGAATATGTTAAATTAGTTTGTCAAGAGAAAATGATTGGAGCTATTCACCAACAACTTCATAGTTTTCTCGAAGGGTTTTACGAAATCATACCCAAAAATTTGATATCCATTTTCAATGAAAAAGAACTTGAACTACAAGTTTCAAGAGCTCGTTGACTTGAAGATAGTTATGGTCGATTACAGCGGAAAACAGCTGAAGAATGGAAACAGAAGTTCTGTATCAAGTTTGTGACTTGCTGTAATGGAAAAGATTTTTTTTGTTTTGTTAAATGTAACTACAAATTATTATTTTACATTTTATTATTTTATTATTATGCTTTTTCTTGGAGTAGCTTGTGTCGTTACCGCAATATGTATTCATGCCCAATATCGTTTGGATTTCAAATGAGCAATTTTAAGACAGTTAATAGAAAATTATTAAACTTTTAAAATTATTTATGTGAAAAATTACATTCTAATAATTATTCAAAAAAAAATATTAAAAAATATTTTTCCATTTCATTATTAAATATTTCTCTTTCATCTTCCTTGTAATAGGAATTCGATTTTCCAATATAACTAGCTTCCTATCTAAATGTTGAGTGTATCTTAATGATTGAAAGCTATCAATTATGCATTATTAATTATAGAGCGTGTTTGCTATGGTAACATTTCAAACTTGCCTGTTTCATTTTTTTTTTCACACAGTTAAGTTGGTGGAATGCTTGAAGTATTAATTTATTAGATTTTTAAAGATTATAGGAAATGTAAAATTTTGAAACAGGTATGATGAAAGAAATCCCCGCCCATATCCAATCTCAGCTTTTATGATTGTACTGTCCGGATACCGACGGTCGATGATGAGTACAGCGACAGATTTTATGTTGGTTTTTATTTGCCAGTTATTTATAAATATAAATTTTCCTCACAGCTTTAGCCTTTTCACTTATGCTGTATTTTACTTTACTTTTGTTTTATGTCGGACTTAATTAAATTTTTTTTTTTTTTTGCTTAATTTAATTTTATTCTTTAATTTAGGACTCATTAGTAAAATTTGATCCCCTCATGTGGTTAGTTTCGTTTCTATATAATTAAAATTACTGTAGGATTTACTTAGGCTTCCTGTAAAAGGTTCGAAAAAAGACCTCCTCGGGGTGTAGTGGACGACTCCCACATCGAGAGTTTTGTCCTGCTAGAGGCAGTGGTGATATTCAGCCGGTACGGGGCGGTACGCTCGTACCGGTTGTTAACATTTTTAAAATTTTCCGTACCGGTTGTTGTATATTAAAAAAAAAGTATGTTTTTAAGTAAAAGTATGTAAAAGTAAAAGTATTGATAAAAACATTCTAAATTACTAAAAAAATATAAATATTTACCTGCCATTATCGATCAAATACAAAAAATCTTACAATAAAATAAAAATTTGGGATTTAAAATTTTTTTCGGTTTTAGTAAAAAAAATCTACTTAAAACTGTCTAATTTGAATTTTAGTACTTTTAATTTCCACTACAATCCAAGAGATGGCATTGAATTATAGAACAAAATTTATGGAATTGAAAAATTCCTACTGAGCATGTGTAAAGTTGCATTTTAATAGGTGGTTTCACCGCGTAACCACTAAGCTTGAAAGGGTTAACGGAAAATTCTGTAAAAAAAAATATTTTTCTTTTAATAAAAAGGGAATTTCCCTTTTTGAATACATTTTTATTTTGATATATTTACTCTAAATAAAAAGTTTAGTAGTATAAATATTTTTTATGGTGAATGGTTATCCCTTACTTTTAATCTCTATTAAATTCAGTTTTAACGTGCAAGTATGAAGATTTTAAATTGATTTAAATTTCTAATTAATTATTAATTAATTATTAAATATTTTCTTTGTTTCAACCTAAGAATGAAAAGGCAAGGTAATTTGGATGACTTTTTTAGCAAATCTATAAAAATAACCAAAAACCCTGAACAGCAAGCTGAGAATATTACTAATTCTAATCAAACAAAACAGGTAAAAGAAAAAAATGATACTTCTGAAGTTCAACACCAATCGGAAAAAGCTGGAACGTCTCGTGATGCTGCGTTATTACATTTTTGGAATGATAAACAACTAAATTATTTTAAAACTAAATACGAGTGGCTTATTGTTGTTAGCGATGAAAATGTGGGATGTCAGTGGTGTTCGAAAGTAGAATCGTTAAATTTAGAAACTGCTAAACATTTACACATTTCTGTGGAGTGGAAATCATGCTCTGTCAAAGCTCATGGCTCGAACAAAGAAAATTTACAATCATCAATGAGAAAAAAATTGAAGGAACACAATGAATCAGCTTCACATAAAAAAGCTGGGGAAATAATAAAAATTGGTGAAACAAATATAATTTCCAAATCTTTCGATGTGGCTAATGAAAAGTATTTAAACAGCACAGTAAACATTTTTAATACTATCTATTTCATAATTAAAAACAATTACCCATTCAGTGATTTTAAAAAATTAATTGATTTACAGAAAAAAAATAATGTAGATTTTGGATTTTCATTACATTCCAGATTTATAGTTCCACTTGTCGCAAAGCTTATATCTACAGAAATAAGAAGAATTAGTTTTGGAAAACTGATAAATACAGGTTGTAAAATTTCAATTATTATTGATGAAGCCTCAACTGTTTCACACAAAAGCGTTTTAGTAGTTTATTTGAAATCTGAAATTCAAGATTCCGATGATAGTGTAACAGTTTTTATTGATCTTGTCGAATTTGATGGAACAACATCAGAAATAATTTTTAAAACCTTAATATCAGTTCTTGAAAAACATGGTTTTAATGAAAAATATTTACATGAAAATCTTATTGGATTTTGCTCAGACGGTGCTAGTGTAATGTTAGGAAAAAAGGCTGGAGTTTCTGCAAGAATTTTAGAACATTTTCCAGGTATTAGCATCTGTCACTGTTTAGCTCATCGTATTCAGTTAACTCTAGATGATGTTATCAAAGAAGTAAATGAAGTAAATAACTTTAGATATTTTCTCGATAAACTTTATTCGTATTATCATACTTCAAATAAACATCAACGAGAATTAAATAATGTTTCTAAAGAACTTGGCACTGAAGTACACAAAATAGGTAGAATATTTGGTCCTCGATGGGGAGCCTGTAGCGCTAGGACCGCCAAAGCAGTTTGGAAATCATATCAGGCCTTATATATTCACTTTAGTCAAAATAAAGAAATTGGAATAATGTCATATTTCAAAAATGAAAACTTTTTAAAAGATTTAGGTTTAATAAACGACATATTAGAAGAAATTTCTGTACTGTCTACAGCTTTACAAGAAAGAGATATTTCATTAATTAGAGCTGATAGATTGAAAAGCGAACGATTAATCTATTCCAACATTTAAAATTAAATAAAGGAACATATGAAAAAGAAGCAGATGATATTATTAAAACGAAAAAATACAATATTCCATTTGAAATTAATAGAAAAAAAACATCAATTGTTGTTTCGAGAGATAAATTTTTTGATTGTTTAGAAAAACATATGAAAACGCGTTTGCTATTAGACGATAAAAATGAAAACTATAATAATCTCTTAAATTGCTTTAATTTATTAAATCCAGAAACATGGCCGGGTGATATTTTTGAAGCACCATGGATTGAAGGTGAAAATAGGTTAGAGCAGTTAAATAAAATAATCAAATACATCATTCCAGTAAATGATTTTCGAGATTTTGTTGATGTGCGAGATAGAGAATCTAAAAATATTAATACTATTTTGAGAGCAAAAAGAATTTTAAATGTAATTGCTGTTAATTCCGCAGAAGCTGAAAGAGGACTCAGCACAATGAACAATATCATTTATGATAAGAGAAATTCGTTGTTAATTGAAACAACAAGTCATTTAATGACAATAAATTTAATGGGAAAATCGATTGAGGATTTTGATGCAACACCATATGTTAAATTATGGTTGCGAGAAGGGCATCATATGGCAAGTGACAAACGTGTCAAAGCAGCCGCACCTAATTTGCCGTCCCAAAACCAAAATTTAATTTGGAAATTATTTAATTAATTTTATATACTATTTTTTATACTATTATATATAATATATGTATTTCTTATGTAAATATGTAAATAAATAACTATTATGAAGTAAATATAATCTACAATAGATTTTTTTCCATGCGTACCGGTTGTTAAAAAATTCGAATATCACCACTGGCTAGAGGACTAACTTATAAATAAATTTTGTTTATTGACTATTTTGTTCTATTCATTTATTCTCTTTTAAAATTTAGTTTTATTAATGTAAATGTTATTATCGTTTAGCCTTTCTCTTTTACTACTTCGAGGACGAAAAGTGAGGTTTAAATTGTAAATTTTATTAATCATTAAATTATTCTAACTCATCCATCTCTCCTTCCTCATCGGTCGGGCATTCATTTCCCTGTATCTGCATTCTTAGCAACACGACTTCCGCTTCGTATTGGAACAGGAGAATTTCCATCCTTTCCAGCTTTCTTTTGCAAATCATATCCTCTAGTTCCAAGTCCTCAATTTTCCTCTCCATTGCTTTCATTTTTCTTCTCATTTCTTTCATTGAGTTTCGACACTCTTTGATTGACTCTTCCTCTTGGGCTTCCTGAAGTTAAATATAATTAAAGTTTTCTTAAACACTCTTTATCGCGCAAGGCCAAGCACACCATAGCGAAGTCCGACCAAACAAAGTAACACATCTACATTCATATAACCATGCTAATTTTATAAAATTTGTTTACACGCATGTAATTTTATAATAGTTTTTATACAGTGGTTTTGATCACATTGAAAGATTCGAGTCGTAAGTCATCTATAGTATGCTGTCTATTTCCACACAAAATGATTGTTATTACTCTCAACCTAAGCGATAGTATGAAGAATGCTGTCAGTATGATGTATATCAAACATTCAAAGATGATTAAAGTTTGACTAATCTCAATTTGAGTCCGTTTATTTATTACACAATTGTTACATTGATATTGACTTGTAGAAATTGGACGTGTGGTGGTTATGTCGGGTTTCGGCTTTGGCACTATTCTTGTTTTCTCTAAAACTGTTTGCCATCGATATGGCTCGAATATCCGTTGTTGGTATTTAATTTTTATCAGGTAATTATATTCTAAATTAGGAGTAATAAATGAAAAATAGCTTTTACCGGCATCCAACAAAACGATAAATTTTTGTCCACTACTGATAATGATTCCTTTGTTGATTTCCGAATTTTGATATGCTATCGCTAATTTATTTTGAACTCTAAAAACTACTCGATTTGACTCGTTTTCCCAATGGTTTACTTGGCTGTCAACTTCAAACAATGACCATTTATTTTCTATCACTTTCTCATTGTTATATAATTCATTTGTTTTTACTTTAACTCTAATTTGATTGTTGAATTTTCCAGGAGTGTATGTCTCGTTTTGTTTATTCCTCCACGGGGGCTTGAAATTTGCCTTTAGCTCTCGTGCCACGTAAGTATTTTTGTCATAATTCGGTGTGAATGGCTCTCGTAAGTTATTACTCTCTATTTGTTTTGTTGTAATTAACACTTTATTACTATAACTGTTTAAAGTTTTATTTTTGGTAAATGTTTGTTGAAGTTTCGTGTCTTTTTTGCTTCATTTTGTTTTATAAAAATATCCTGATATTTTTTTATCCACTCTGCGAAATTTCCCCTCTGCTTTTCTTTCAGATCAGTACTCACAATTTTATATTCTTTATAAATTTTTACATTTCTGGGAATTTTCTTTTTAATTTGAGAATAATCATATGCTACCAATAACGTTTTATTGTTGATAATTCCTAAAATTACAAAAACAAACATCGTCAACCATGTATATATAATTTTTGCCTTTTTAAACTCATACACCCTTTTTGAATTCCTCGGTTTTAGTACCAAATTTTCCCATCCACCATTATATTTTATCCAGTTTGTCACATATGTATTTGCCACTTTTGTGGCTTTTTCGATCCACTTTTCCAATTTTTCCGATTCCAAACAACCATGTGTGCCAATTTCCAAGACAATACAAGCTAGAACTGTCAATACTACGTCTCTGTTCAAACCCTTTTTAATTAACTTCTTGATTACTGTTTCATCACAAAATACATTTCCTTTGACGCTATGTTGAAGTATGATTGGAAATCTTCTTTTCAGCTGTTTGGCAAGTTGTTGCATAAATTCATTTTCATATAAATTCTCTTCATTTAGTGCATATATTTCCATTACCAACCTTTTTAAAATCACTTTTATTTCAATAAAATCATTTAAATCTGTTTTTACATCGCTTAAATCGTCTTTTTCTGTTAACTCACACTTTTCCCGCTTACGGTTATTTGATTTATCAGTATTACCAATTTCAACAAACTTCAATTCGCATTTTATTTCTTCCGTTTTTATCGGCTTGCCATTCAGATTATAAATTTCTTGACTTGCTGCATCATTTTCATTGACATCAGTTACATTTCCATTTCGCACTTCATGTAAAATTTTGTTTTTTGACTCAAAACCTTTCAACTCAGCTTCATTTAGCTCCTTAGATTCAGTTTTAATTACTCCAATCTCATCATCTTCCTCTTTTACGATTTTAGGCCAGTGAGTTACAATAATCTCGTCTTCAGACATGTCATCCTTTGGCTTCGTTGCATAAACATTAATTATGTCATTTGGATTAAATCCACAATTAACTAAATTTTCGTCATCGTCCAACACTATTCCTTTGTAAGTCAGTACAATAATCTCAT
>CAUHTR010004665.1:0-27153 GCA_959609185.1 Schmidtea polychroa | reverse complement strand
GTGTTATTGTCAAAGTAGATAAATTGTCCATTGATTTCGAACTCCAGGAAGTCGAGACCTGAGAGAACGCGAATTACTGATTATGGTTGTGCGGCCCGTTATTTGTTCGGCGGTTCTGTAATATTTGGTTAACTCGAATTCGTTGATTCTCCGACCCCTGTCATCACAAATAAAACTATTAACTATTAAAACGATCACCACATAATCAATCTGATGCATTGAACCAGTTAACAAATACTATAAAAATAAGAACGCATCACTACTTTTTAAATTTTCAAACTACTTTCTTATAAATTTAAACACTTTTAAAGTTTCAAACCACTCCTGTTAACATTTCGACCACATTTTCATAACTACAACTTCTTTGTTTTTTAATATTACTTACTATTTCTTTTTTAATCATTGTGTCAATCTAGCAACCACCATTTTTATAACATTTTAAAACTTTTGATAAGATAATACTTCGGATTTACATCAAATAAAAACATTTAAATCGATTTTGATCATTTTGCTCACACACAAATTTGGAAGTTTTGGAATACATCATTTTTGGATCTATTTGAACTCAGAATCAAAAACCACTACTCATAAGCATTGTATTCTTTTTTGTACGATTTTTCTTTATTTTATGTATTAGTATGTTTATTATCTAAAGTTTTATCATAAACCATAAACGTTCTCCTTGTTTGGTGTTTAGATATTTATAATTTTTGTTTTTATCAATCTGGTTAAATTTATGCAGTTCCTTTTAAAAGATTGTTTCATTTTTCATATTCTATAAAGTGACCATGGAGACTATTTCATCGTTGAGCGGAGAGGACACTGGAATGTTCTTTGCCTAGACGGTGTAGACTGTCACAGATGCCGTAGCGGAGTTTCCCTAGACGGGAAAGTGTTACAGTCATCTCTGACGACGATAGAGTTAAATTCAAGCGTTAATTGAAAATAATCACGTAACCACCCTTTTATTGAGATCTCTATTTTACTTGAAAACTCAACTTTCCTTGATTTCTATATATAGATATAAAGAAGTCTGTTTAAAATATTTATTAATGAAAATTTTTCTAGAAAGTCACACTTGTGAAATACCGTTCAAAATTCGAGTTATCTATCAACTTCAACATTTACAATGATCGTGCGTGTTATATGTTATGTTATCTTGTTTATGTTTGCGTGCATAAAGTTAAAATAATAATAACAAAAGTTTAAATCAAATTATTTCTCTGATGATTATGTTGATTCGTGAAGATTAACTCTGCAAGACTCAGGAATGAAGTAAAGATTTTTGGGCGAGCACACTGATTGTATGCTATCTATAAAATATTTTGGACAGCTTTTATTATAAGAAAATAATTATATTATTTTTCAAGTATTAAATTATATCCTATCAGATAATAATTTTATTAGTGTTCATAATACATATTACATCAAAAGAATTATATATTATTTCCACATGTTAATTATTATTTTTAATAAAGAATTATCTTATTGCAAGAATACTTATGTAATTTCAACAAAATGTTTATATTGGTTTTAATTATTTTACAGCTGTTACGAGATTCCATGATTTTTTTTTTAACAAATTTTTTAATTATGCTTATTTACAAAATGTTAATTAATAAATTATACCCATTCAAAATTTATATAATATGATTTATGTGAACACAAAACAAATGATAAAACAGATTAGTATAAGTATGTTGAGGTCTCCATATTCGAAAACGCCTCACTTGTCTGGTTCTTATATAGGTATAAATCAACACAAATATGTATATAAATATTTTTATAATTAAAATTTCCGAAGATAAATAAATTTCAGTTCTAAAATGATTCGTACAATTAACTCGAATAATTATTAACACTTGATTACTTTCTTCCGAACTGCTTGCAAATTATATATGTTGTGTTTTATGCTATGTAGTGCGTGCTATTTCTTAGTAAGTTTGGTCAAATGTGAATCGTTTTCTGTCTGATTCTGGTTTTATAATATTCTTAGGATGAACCTTCGAATAAATGTCTTGAACGCTAATTTTTGGCGACTACACTGATTTGTGATCGTTTATATACTAGAATATTTTGCATAAATTAATTTTTTTTATTTTTAATTTTATTTTTCTCTATATGTAAATTAATTTTTTTATTTCAGTCTCGTCAGACTGATATTAATTTCATTTAATTTGGCCTTAATAAATTATTAACTTGAAATTAGATTATGGCCTTAATTAATTATTAACTTGTAAAAATTAATACTTTTTAATATAGTTTTAAATTATTAGTACTTACTTTATAATATTAATTTCTTTTTTTTTAAATACCCTATATATATATATATATATATATATTATATATATATATAATATGTTTAAAAATGTATTAAAAATATTATGTTTTTAAAAATTATAGGTGTACATAAAATTTATAATAAAATACAACTCTGATAAAACTAAAAATTTATACCCAATAGAAGGAAAGTCAATAAAATGAATTCAATAAACTTAAAACACAAAGAATGTTGATCAATTTCAATAAAAATAAAAATTTGATAAAAGTTTAACACTCAGAAAATATTAAACAGTTATTGTTATTATTTGAGGAATTGGATTGTTGTTTATTGTTATTGTTTGAGGAATTGGAATTGTTGAACTGTTGGGAATTGGATTGTTCAGCTATTGGGGATTTGAATTGTTTGGCTATTTGAGAGGACTTTTATTTATCTACGCTCTTCGGCGTACACATTGACCTGTATCTCTTGAGTCCTGTCTTATAATATTTTTGAGGTTAAATGTGGTTGATGGACCTACCTTCATCATCCAACAAGTAGATAGTATTAAGGACTCCAGCCCCACAGGATCCTCGACTCTCACAAACTTTTTTTGGGCAAATGATCTATATCCTTACTTTTTTAAAAATTTTTTTATGCACTCAAAGTATTTTATAAAATTTTCGGGACGTCACTCCCCTGTTTTTTAAAATATTTTTTGTATAATTTTTAATTTTGTTTTAATTATCGATTACGCAATAATTAAATTTTTGTTTTTTATAAGAAATTTTTATATCAATATACTTGAAATTAAATTCTATTAAATGACTGACGTAATTAAATTTGTGAAATTTTATTTTTTTAGTACACCATTTTGAATTTACATATCTTTTTAAACAACTTAAGATATTTTCACTCAACAATATATAGATAGAATTTAAATCTCTACAAAATGACAATCAATATTTATTTCAAATTCACACTCATAATACATTAAACAATGCATTTTCCAGCAACTTTTACATACACACATTTTCAACTTTTAAAAATCAAATTATTCATCTTTACTTAAGAAAACTTATTCTGCTATTAAAAAATATATTAAAAGATATTAAAAACTCGACATTTATTTAAATCCCAGAGAAATTCGAGCACTATCTAATCTCCAAATCGGTGATATGACATCTTTCTCATCCAATTTATATCCCTGTATTGAAATATTTACAAACTAGCTTCCCATCTTTATTTCAATTTCTTCAAAGCATCATGAAAACTGAATTTCGATTGTTGATGATATATTTCCATTGCAACTTAGATTCTTATTGATTTCTTCTTCTTTGATCTTCTTTTGTTTTATGAAGCTATATAACTTGAATATTGAGACTTGATCAATTTGACTGCATTTGAGAATATATTATGGATTTCATCTATCAATATATCTTATGGCTATGATACATTTGTACTGGGTTTCACATCATTCTTGACATGCTTTGTCTTAGTTATTTCTAAATAGGGTATTCTTTCTTTCAATAAATTTGAAAATGTTTCTCACCAAAACGTTCTTGCATTGCATTAAAAAAAATAATGACTACCTATCATTTCATCTCTTTTATACTTGTGTATAACCAATCAAATTAATGCATTTGTATTGCAAACAACATGCGTGTGTGGATCATTGACTTTTGTATGTGAGTCATACATGGTTTGCAGATTAATGTAGTGCAATTAGTTAATTCTTTAATTAAAACGTCTACTAATTAGTGAGATATTAAAAATCGTGTACTATCACAAGTAACACTGACAACATAAAAATTAAAAAACATTAACATTATAATACTAAACATTTATTGATAACTACAATTAATGAAAGTGAACTTTTCTCAACGTCTTTTTAATATCCATATATTAACTTCCTTCCTCTATCCACAGCCTTCGCAATTTATATGGTTTTACTGATGTCTTGCTACTGACAACAGGTCAAAATCGTCCTCTAACTTCTTCAAGTGATCAAACAAGACCACTTCAAATCTTAACCGGTAGTCATCCTATTCTAATGTAATAATCTCTGGTACTTATAGGTAGATCCTTTAAAATTTCGGATATATACTCCCCATCTTTCCCAATCGGCTGTAATCAATTTCTCAAATTTAAAATTGTAAATAGAAAAAACAATAATCAAATATACCATTTACAGATAAATTTGACATTCCTCAACTATTACTAAATAGAATGTTCTTTGTATATATACTTTTTTGATACACCTCAACCAATTAGATTCATACAATGAGTATGTAATCATATTGCAACTTAAGTTTAGGAAAATTTTAAAAATTCCATGTCATCATTTACTGATTTAATTCTTAAATAATTTTATAACCAAATAAATGATAATCCAATGTATACTACAATGTATAACCGGTAAACTACTTTATCAACTATTGAATATGTTAACACACATTGGATTGTATTTTATATATCTAATGCCGGAATATTCTGTTCGTAAAATAATTTCATATACTTTGATAAATCATTAAAATAAATTCGATTCAATTTCAGCAGTGCCGTAAATTGATTGAAATTCTAATCCTTGATTCGACATTTACCAGGCTGAAAATATTATTGATATGTTTTACCACTTCTGCAACAATTTGTTGTGGTTTAGCTTTAGAAAATTCCATGTGAGACACATCAAATCTATCTTTATAATTTACTATTACTGATAATATTTTTGCAAAATTTTTTCATCAATAACTGATGAATTAAAAAAATATAAACAATATTAATAAATAATTTTTTAAAAATGGAATTAATTGTAGGTCCAGCAGTAGCGGTGAAATTTTATTTGTTTGTAAATTATTGACAATCCAAATGTTCAAGTCAAAAGTCATAAAATATATTAGCATAGGGGTGCTTGATGACGAACATAGTTTAACACACAAGAAATTTTTGTAATTAAATGACAATAATAAAAGGATTTGATAAAAACTTGTTCATCTAGATTACAACAGGATGATGTAATTATTATTAATTGATTTATATCAACAATATAACAAGAAAAGATTTTAATTTATTTACAAAAATAGCCCGACATCAAGGTGTAACAGTTATTGTTATATCTCAAAATCTGTTTCATCAGGTGGGAGTCATCGGACTAGGAACTTGAATGTTCAATATCTCGTTATCTTCAAACATCAAGAGATGCAACTGTTATTGATTTCTTTACAAGACAAGCATATCCAAAGAATCGTAACTTTTCTAAAATGGATCTTTTCAAGATGCAAACAAAATACCTCATGGGTATTATTTTTTGACTGGTTACTCAGCAATGCATTAGGAAAAATATTCTAATAATGATGGCGTAACAGTTTATAAACAAAATTAATCATGAAACTTTATAATAAAAAATGGGGCTCAAGAAAGTTTTAATTAAACCAGATAATCAAAGTGAATAATGTCAGAAACGTGTCAAGAAACATGTAAAGAATTCTGTAAAAAAGTTAGTAAAGAATTCTGTAAGAAAAAGTTGAAAAAATCAATCAACAACGCTACAAAATGATTAAATTCTAAACCAATTAAACGATAAAATATTTCGATAATGAATGACAACTTAGTAACCATATTTGAATGCTTTGATATGATCATGCTGATGGAATAATTATAAAGACTTGGTATTATGGATGTAAATAATATTTTACAACCAAGTATTGGTAATTTAATGATTTAACCATTTTGGGCTGACATGAAATTCAGATCGGTTGGAATGGTATGAAGGTGAAGATTCGTTTTGTCAACGTGGATATTGAGAGATGCAGACGATGCAAGTGGATTTCAATGTCACTGATCAAGATAAACTTACAGTTTTGAAAAATTATTTCCAAAATTTAAGATAAATAAAATATTCAATCCAATTATCAGAATATTGGAAATTCAGAATCGATTCATGATAACTTAACGATTTCCCTGTTGCGCTGAAAAGATTCGTGCACTTGAAATCAAAGTGGATAGTTGATGCTTACGCATTATCTCCCAAAAGGAACTATGTAGTTCATTGGATACTTCTCCAGCTTATCTAAACTATGGGGTAAAAGTCACTAAAATTCATCGTGCAGCCGCAATTCGCACTATACATTCGAACATCAACAATAATTAAAAATAATATAGACACTAACACACAACTTAGGGCTTCATCAACAACACACTAGATAAAGAATTATTTTAAATTATTAAACAACATTCTATACAGGCTTCTTAAACTATGGGTCGCGACACCAATGGGTTCGCTTATCATAATTCTGGGGTCGCGAGAGATTTTTAATGCCAATATTTATACAACGATTTTTTTTAAAATTAATGCTATTTAATGTTTTTTAACTGTAAAAATATTTTGTTTTCGAAAATTACTTTTTGATTAATTTATAATATATCAGAATAGTATAAAATTTATAGTATAAATTAATGTACTACTTTTGTTTATTTATTAAAATTATTAACCCTACCCTGCTATTGTATCACTGGTGATACACAATTATCTTATTAATAACGAACATGTCTCGCTCTTGTTCTCGGTAAATGTTCTCCTCATATTACATTGTATTGGCTATATTTGCAATATAATACAAAAAAAACCGTAATGTAATTCTCATAGTTTTTGTATTACCAAATCAATTTTTAAAACGTCTTACAGTTTAAGTGAAAGTAAAATATAAAAAGAATATAAAAAAGTCATGCAGTGTAGGGTTAATTTTATTGAACTTCATTTAAAAGTAATATTTGGTGAAATTTTTGTGTTATTAAATTTAATGACATTTTTTAATTACAATTATTATATGCAATATGTTATTTTTATATATTTATTGATTTTAGAATCAAAATAATTTTTGGCCATGGATAAATGGCTGAACTTAAATAAGATAGATAATGACGCAGATGATAATGCTACAAACTCTCCTCAGGCAGGACAAAGTATTGAAAAACAGCCATTTAATGTGCGAAAAAGAAAATATGATGAGTCTTTTCTTCAATTTGGCTTTACATTTCAAATTTGTAATGGTAATGAACAACCTCTTTGTTTGATCTGCAAAGAATTATTGGCTGCGGAGAGTATGAAACCATCAAAATTAAAAGACATCTTGAATCAAAGCATGTTTCGTATGTCAATAAACCAAAAGAATATTTTGAAAGATTGTATAATCTTTAAATAAAGAAAAAAAATCCTTTCAAAAATTTATGACCGTTAATGAAAAATATTTATTAGCGTCATATGAAGTTTCATACTGTATTGCTAAAAAGAAAAAGCCGTTCACCATTGGAGAAGATCTTATATTACCTGCTGCTATTAAAATGGTAGAAATACTACATGGAAGTAAATATGGCGATGATATTCGAAAAATTCCTTTGTCGAACGACACTGTCGCGAATAGAATTTCTGATATTAACAAGGACCAATTAGTGCAACTTATTGCAAGAATTAAAGAAAGCCCAAAATTTTCAATTCAGTTGGACGAAACAACGGATATTACTAAATTGGCTCAGTTGTTAGTATATGTCAGGTACGTTTATAAAGAAAACGTGGAGGAAGAATTGTTATTTTCTCGTCCTATGAAAGACCATACTACAGGGAAAGACATATATTGTAAAGTTGACGAATTTTTAAAAACTGAAGGTTTAGAATGGAAAAATTGCTGTGGAATATGCACCGAAGGATGCAAGAGCGATGACGGGCAAAAATATTGGTTTTAAATCATTTTTTCAAGCTGCTCCTTATGATCATATAACTTTTACTCACTGTCTTATTCACAGAGAGGCCCTTGCATCAAAAAAATTAGCACCAGAATTGAACGATGTGCTTCAGAATGCTGTAAAGATTATAAATTTTATTAAGAGCCATGCCCTTAACAGTCGCTTATTTTCAAATCTCTGCAAGGATACGGATTCCAACTACACAACTTTATTATTACATGCAGAAGTAAGATGGTTGTCAAGAGGTCAAAGTTTAAGAAGATTATTGTTATTAAAGGATGAAATCGAAATATTTTTAACCGAACGAAAATGTGAACTTGCTGCTTTTTTTCAAAATGACTTATGGCTATCTAAGTTGTGTTATTTGTCAGATATCTTTGAGAAATTAAACGATCTCAACTTGTCTCTTCAAGGAAAAAATTGCGATATATTTACTTCTAATGATAAAATTGAAAGTTTTATTAAAAAGATCAACATTTGGAAAAGTAGGGTAGAAAAGAATTCGTTCGAAATGTTTTCCAGTCTCGACAATTTATAATCGAGAAAAATCATTGTAAAACTATTATCGCAATAATTATTGTAGATCACTTAAAAACGCTAGAAACACAGTTCCGCACACATTTTATATTAAATATTGATTTCAAAAAGGTAGCTTGGATTCAAAAACCGTATTGGACTGACTTGAGTGAGATTGATCACCTGCCACTTAAATCACAAGAGGAATTTGCTGAGCTTTCGAGTGACTCAAACCTAAAACTACATTTTCCAAAAAAGCCCTTGACTGAATTCTGGATCGGAACTAGAACTGAATTTCCCACAATCGCTGATATGGCGTTCTATGTGCTTCTGCCATTCAACACCACATATTTATGTGAAGTTACTTTCTCAGCTTTAACACATATTAAATCCCAATATCGTTCATCGCTAAAAAATGTTGAAGAGGTCTTACGTCCAGCAGTGTCAAACATTCCACCAAGATTTAATTTGTTATGCAATAAAAAACAGGCACATCCATCTCATTAAATTTAATTTTAATTTTTTTTATGTTTCAAAACGAATTCTAAAACTATATTTTTTCATGTGTTACATTGTTACATAATAAATAAATCATCAAAAAATACTTATTTATCTTTCTGTTATATTTATATGGGGTCCTAAGGAACCTCGCAATAATAAATGGGGTCGTAAATGAAAAAAGTTTAAGAAGCCCTGTGCTACATCATCATCCCTAGTGTATGTGTGTCGTGGTGGTGTGTGATAGTGCCAATTCGCTACATCTCCGTGGTTATATTATGTCATGCAAAGTTGTTGTTGTAGCTTAAGATTCGCTACTATTCATCACGAGCAATAGAATTCCTATTGATCTTACGTCATCCTAGTGTCTCTAATTTATGGACATTTTCTTCAATCACTGGAATTTGTGGAAATTTAAATATATTAAATTAAAATTAAATTAATTGTAATTAAATCAAATTAAAATCATTGTTTAAATAATCTTCACTTTTTTCCAAAATCAAATCAATATAAAAAAAATAATCAAACATTTAACTTTCCAAGTATTAAATCTCATCAGAAACAATAAAGAAAATATGCCAGACATTTGTTGGGTTATTGAGTTGGTGATTATTTTAAATGTTACTGTTGGGCTAAAACGCGGAGTGGAGAAAACTGGAGCGAATAGAAAAATAAACCTCGAAAGATAAATGAAATAAGATAAAATATAAAGTACCATAAAAACCTCACTAGTAAATAGGAAGGAACAATAAAATACCAATAAAAGAAATAGGAATAAGTAACAAAAATAAATAAAACCCCTAAGATTTGGAAATAAGACAAAAGGGAAATGATTTAAAGCACACAGCGGATAAAGTAGAAATAGAATAAGCAAAAAAAGTGAGAGAAAATAAACGAGAAATTAAAGAAATAAATAAAAATAAAACCATCTTTAAGTCTAATTAAAACAAAAAATTATATTACAATAAAGTAGCCATAAATCCACAGGAAAATAGGAGAAAAATAATAAAAATAAGGAAATAAATAAAATAATAATAAGAAATAAGTTAAGTCATTAAAATCTAATATATTATAATAAAAACATAAAAATAATAATAAATAACGAAATTACAAACAAGTCGTGTCCTGATTGGACGAAAAATAATATATAAGGAACGGAAAATATCTGTAGAGTACCACTTTTAAAAAATATCCTACAGGTAAACTTTGGTTTGTTATGACCACTTTTAAAAAATATCCTACAGACTTTACAGATTTCGGAACCTTTAACTAAATTATCCTACAGCGAACTAGTTCAGAGACTACGAAACCAAATCTAGGAAGGAATATATAGAGACCAAACTACAAATCCATTCAGGACAAATTCTAAATTCAACCGATTTAATCCAGTTTTCGAAACTTGAGGTATGTCTCGACAGTTGCTTTATTTATGGTTGTTAGTTTAATTTAGTTAATTGTTGTAAATATAATAAAAACAATTTCATGCAATAAATTTATTTAAATGAAAAACAGCCTTTCTTCATGGTGCCGGCGACTGTACCATCTGGGAGCTTCAGGTATGATGTGGACGAGCAAGAGGTACGCCACAGTGGAGAGCACGGCCACGAGGAATTTTCATAATATGCATCCAGAAAATGTTGAAAAAATTAGATACTTAGAGAAAACGATAATAGTTTACGAGGTGTTCACCAATGTTGCGATCAAACGTGCGATTGTATGAAAGAGAGACATCATACTTGGAGCCCAAATGATATGGTCGCCGGGTAAATTTTATTTATTCATTTACCTATCATTCATTTTGATCATTATATAAATTTTGCACAAATGGTTGATTTAATTGAATGGAAATGAGTTGATTGGTCCCTCATGACGGTGCAAGACGGTGGCAGAAATGAATGCCTTCTTGGGTGTGTCATGAGGGGTGAAGAAGCTCAGTAGGTTGAAAATCCAGTTGATGGGAAAGTTTTCCTTCATCGAGCGCGATCATTCTTTAAAGCTTTCCATCGTTCGATTTAGTCGCGCCGAAGTCGCTGAGAATTTGGACGTCGAGTAACCCCCAGAGCAGAACCATATCGGTTGAGATTGACATTGCGGATTCCTGCAGATTTGTTGAGAGTTCACCTGGATAGAAGAAAAGTTTTTCATCGTACTCAGCCCTTCGGTTAGTGTAGTTAGAAAAGACATCGTCGACCATAGTTGGTGAAAATTCCAACGATTTTCTATGACGTATTGCATTCTCGAGGTTCTGTCTGATTCGTGTCGCCAGGACGCTAGCGTCTACATCCATCGTCGATGCACTTTTAAAATTGAACTATTCCTTGCGAAATCGCCGATGCCCGTGATAAACAAATCTCTCTCTGACAGGGGAGTAAACAGCTTGCAATCCACGATACTCGTTTTTAACTCGGGAGAAATAATTGCCAACGATAACAGAATTCGCCGATTTACTCTAGCCAGCTTAGTGTTAGCCGATGGGAAATAGCTGATAACGTCTTAAAAGGAGAGATAACGTATCGGTTTTCTGGTGGAATCGTCAAACGAATAAGTTGATAGCCGTTGGCCTGAATCAATATCGTGAAAAAGAGTTAGATAATAAAATCAAGCTTACCCAGTAATCTACTGATTTGTCGCCTACTCAGATTGATTAATCTGACTTTCCCAATCTGTCTACGGCTGCTGCTTGTTTGAGGAATCTGTTATGCAATCCGTATTATTCCGACTTAGGAATGCACATACACACGCACACATACCAGTCAATTCTACATAAAGCAGCATAAAGGTAAAACTACGATTTGGGCAGGAAAATATTGGGTGATGTAATAATGGCATGATTATATGGATTTTCTAGAGCAGCGAGATAGTAAGCTGGAGTAAGGGAATGGATTTTCCCCCCCACGTAATTCGATAGCTAATAACTTCTCTTAACAGCCTAAACAATCATTCGCGGTGATAGCCAACACACAGTACAGATGCAACCAGGAGTATCGACCCACCTAAATACTCAATCCTATTGCATAATTACAAGTAAACGTCTCCATGACGACGATTACGACGCGTTATTTAAATTAATTAGATTTAAATTTAGAGCTTAATTTTTAACTGATTATTGATTAATTTTATAATTTTGAGCGAGTTAAAAACATAAATAACTATCAGTCGCCGTGAATTATTTTTCTGTAATTTTATGTACGCCTACATCGACGGATTGCTGCAATGATATCGGAAAATTTTTTAAATAAATATATACTAAGGGTAACAAGGTTGAAGGGAATAAAGGAAAGGACGAGTTTTGTATGGGGATTGTCCCATCCGAAAGTAAATCCAAAGGGTGAGGTTTAGATAGAGAGAATTTTGTGCGTGAATTCCCCGTTTTCTTTTCTTAATTTACCTGAAGTAGGTGAAGAAAGTTGAATGCTTGTAATTGAACGACTGTGAATAGGGATGGATGATGGGGTCTGTGGGTTACCGTTGTGCGAAATGTTTGATAAAACTCCAGACACATGTCCCCAAAAAGTTGACTATATCATAATAACAAATGCTTCGGATAAATTTAATGGGCGATTGGATTTCTAGATGACTACACCGTCCAACAATGCCAAAGAACTTCGCCCGTGTTTTTCTTGTGCTGACAAGAACGCGGATATCGCTCAGCTTCACTTGTATATCGGGGCCCTCAAGAAGCGGATAGACATTTATGAAGGAACGTGGTTCTCCCCGCCACAGATGAAGGAGGAACGAAGTAAGATTCTCAGACTAGAGCATTGCAGAGACAGCCTCCTGGAGGAGAGCCGCTGTCAAAGACTAACGATAAAGGCCCAGTCCGAAGCCCTCCACAAGGTCTATACGGAGGCAGAATTAGCCAAACGGGTACGCGAATTCCCCGTCCTGGATGGAACAAACATTTTTCCTCTCCACCACCAATCCTCTACAGCGTCTACCTCAAGTTGCCGGGGGCATGGCTCACATTTGCCGCCCGTCCCAGCTCCAGTACTGTCGGGTTATCAGCCCATGGCAGGCGGTCCTTCTGACCCAATTCTGGCCCAATTCTGGTGGCCCCTACCGTAACTACGGCTGTAGGAGAAAATCCGCCGCCTCGCAAACGCAAGCGACCAACCAGGGCTGAGAAAAATCAAAAACGCAGAGAAGCAATGACGGCACTCGAAGCGTCATTATCGGCGGCGCAGTCGAAAATAAAGGAGATATCGTCCACCCATTCTATCCCCACAAAAGAAGTTTTCCGCATTGTTCCGGCCGACGGCCTCAAATTTGTGTCGGACTGTCGATTACCGGTCGATATCGATGCGATGATTTCCGAAGGAGAAAGTTTCGCGTAACCCAGCTCACGGTCGATCTCGATCTCTTCTCTCGAATTGTAAATCGATTCTTGATTGCGAAAAACAATGGACAGCATGGTGTATTTGCAACTGATTTAGATTCTGTTAATTTAGTAACTGTTGCGTGTAATTTTAGTTCTGATTTAAATATATTGTGATTTAGTTTTACGGTGGTAAATTTTCCTAAACGCCTGATTGCGTAATCTGATTGACTAGCGGAATGATGTGACATGAAAATGATTGGTGGTGAAGGTCGTCCCCTTGGACCAGGATCGGACCGAGATATATGTATGCATGTGGGTAAGTCCTTCTAAGGCACCGTAGAACCCGAACCGAGAAAGGGTTAGGAGTAGTCCTAAGACAGGGGCTCACCTGCTAACTTTTTCCGACCCGTGTGGCAGCACCAACGTGGAACATCACCACGGGCTCATACGTGGGAATATGCGAATGATCATTTGGAGTGTGTGTGGGAAATGTCTAAACGGAATGATGATGCCTGATGAGTGTGATAGAAATGCATGTATATTTTCTCTCTTCCCCACATACGCCAACATTACTCTGACTCCAAGCGTGTCTTTATACGATTCACAAATAACACTTGACAACAGAAATCTTTATTGATAATCACAAATAAACTTTCACTTGACACTGACAAAAAATTCAACACTCTGCTTGGTGACTATACAATACTTATTACAACACTCAGTGAGGAATAGCACTTGTGTATAACACCGGATTAAAAGATCACAAATTACTGATTGGTTTCTAAACTGGGATTTTGAGCTGGTTGTTTTCTTTGACTTTCTTCCAATATTTTATTCAAATAATCAAATAACTTCTTTTCGTTTTATTATTCAACTAATTCCTTTCTTCAACTCTTCTCCAATAATTATTTTCCACAATTAATTCCTTTACAATTATTTTTGACAATCGTTTGTCCAACAACGTTTCGTCCAACGACTAATTTTCTCCAATAATTTTATTTCTCAAATCGTCTCTCAAATTGTCTCTCAAATCGTTTTCAATTTCGCGCCACTTTGTCTCTAATTTTCCTTCTAATTTTGTTCTCATTTAATGTTCATCAGTTTTCTCTTATATTGTTCGCTTCTCTTGTGGCACTCCAGATAATCAAGTGTTTTCCATTTTCCTTCTCCTGCTTTTCCCGACTGTCATTTTTATCTCTGACAGCTGTCAAGTTGTTTTTCCTTTTCCCTTTTTTGTTTGACCGCCTTCTCCCATCAATTCTATTATCACTGGAAAGCTGTCGAGATAAGGATATTGTTGTTTTCCTTTTTCCCCGATTTCAAAATTCCTTTTCCTTTTTGTACTAATTAATTAGTACTGACCTTGATTTTTATTTTCCTGTTTGATAACTTTTATTTCCTTTCTCTTTCTCATTTTTAATTTCTTTTCACTTCCGTTTTCTTTTCTGAGTTTCTATAGATCGTCCCGTTTGTCATGGCGATCTTCCTCCAGATAATTTTACTTATATATTTGTAAATTGTTATTTAGGTATCCTCAACATATCTCCCCCCTTTAAAACATTTCGTCCTCGAAATAAATTAAGATCTTGTAAATTAGATAATTTGTTGTTTGTCTTTTTCATTTTAAAACCCCTAAATAAAATAATTATTCCTTCGCGTTATTATGATGTACATTATATTAATTTCCTTGTTATTTTAACTCATAATATATCCTATATGCTTTGGTGACTGCACTGAATAAATACTATAACAATTACAACAATAAAAATTATGGTTACTAATAATAATAATAATAATAATAATAATAATAATAATAATAATAATAATAATAATAACAATAATAATAATTATTATAACGATATTAAAAATAATCTCTATGATAAAATTAGTGCGAATAATAATGTTATTTTAACGATAATAAGAATAATAATACAAATAAGAATAGCAATGACCATTCAAACAATAATAATATAATAATATTAATTAAAATTTTACCAATAATAATAATAGTAATATAATAAACTTAGTAATAATAATAATATAATGTAATAATAATATAATATAACAATAATTATAATAATATAATTTTAATAATGATAATAAATATAGTAATAATAATTATTATTATAATTATAATAACAATAATAATATTAGTAATAATAATAATAATAATAATAATAATAATAATAATAATAATAATAATAATAATAATAATTTTAATTAATTAATTTTTTTTCGTATTTGGAGATTTTATCTCCTTTAATTTTCAATTTCTGGAACTTAGTGCCTCTTCAATTTTTGTTATAACACAAGTATGTGCTTATGATAAAATTTTCCTTTTTTCAATCGGCACTTTGTGCCTTGTATAAATTAATTTTATTTCCCCATCTGGACAGCTATCTGTCGGCATTTCATGCCCAATATTACTTTTCGATTCCCGGAATGCCAATTGACATTCCGGAATACTTTAAATATTAATACATTTTGATTTTCGAATCATTTTTTGATTCACCATTTGTTATTTTCAATTATTTATTTATTTTCAATTCATTCAACTTTATGTAAGCCTCTGTTTCCCCTTCACATCTCCAGACTCACCCCATTCAGCAACCCCCATGCCAACCACTTCAATCCTAGCTGCTCCGTTTGATGCTCAGTTTTATATTATTATTATTCCAATTTATAATTTTTTTGTCACAAATGGGTAAGATTTTTATTTTATTTTTTAATAACAATGATGAATAATGATAATATTAATAATAATGATAATAATAATATAATTTTTATAATAATAATAATAATAATAATAATAATAATAATAATAATAATAATAATAAAAATAATAATAATAATAATAATAATAATAATAATAATAATAATAATAATAATAATAATAATAATAATAATAATAATAATAATAATAGTAATAACAATTAGGAATTGTACTCGTAATAATAAAAATAATACTAATAGCAATAATACTAAATTATAATAATATTAATAATAATGCCTATAATAAAATTAATACTAGTAATACTAATAACAATAATAATAATCTTAATCCTACACAACAACAACATCTATAACAATAATATAATAATAATAATAATAATAATAATAATAATAATAATAATAATAATAATAATAATAATAATAATAATAATAATAATAATAGTGATAATAATAATAATGATTTTTAGACATTTCAGGATAAATTTTTAGGATAAATGACTATTAAGGGAATGTGGAACTCTCCCTTCCCATTTTCTATTATTTATTTTATGATTAATGCCAGATCAGAAGGTGAGTGTCAATTTTAGAATTTACTCAATAAAACATTAAATTCACTTATAATAAAAATATTTTTTTTGTATTTATTTCTATTTATAATAATTATAATAATATTAATAATAATAATAATAATAATAATAATAATAATAATAATAATAATAATAATAATAATAATAATAATATTAATAATAATAATAATAATATTAATAATAATAATAATAATAATAATAATAATAATAATAATAATAATAATAATAATAATAATAATAATAATAATAATAATAATAACAATAATAATAATAATAATAATAATAATAATAATAATAATAATAATAATAATAATAATAATACTGATAATAATAATAATAATAGTAGTAATAATGTTAACAATGATATTATTAATAATAATACTTCCAATAATTACAATGATTATAATGATGATGATAATAGTAATAATACCGATAATCAGGCCCGGCTCGAAGCGTGCAATGCACACAGGCGTCTACAAGATGATATGAAATTTTATTTTTTTTAGTTTTTAATTTTTTAAACATAATTTTTTCCTTTTTTTAAAAGAAAAGGCGTCTCCAAAACAATTAATGAAATTAATTTTTGACGAATTTTTTTTTGTTTTTATACCTATTTTCAGGCATTGAAATTTGCTTTCTGTTCTTTGAATCTTTGAATTTTAGTGAATTAATGTTACTTAATTTAAAATTTATGGATTTTTTTTTAATTTTTAAATCCTCTCTTTATATGTATTATTTCAAAAGTTAGATAAGTAAGTTTTGTTGTCTCAGCGCCACATAAAAATATTGGCAGTTAATTTTCATTTTCACACTTTGAATTTTATAGGTAAGTGAATTTGAATATTATAATACTGAAAAATTAAATATTAAAAATTATTTGCAGTAACATGGATCGGAAACGGAAATTGTCTGGTTGGCAGAACAAACAAAATAGAGAAAACAGGCTGAAAGAGCAATTTAAAAATCAAAAAACGCTGAACAGCTTTCTGCAAGTTAGGCAAAATGAAGACAATTCTGATAAGATAGTTGAAGAGTACGATGAAAATATTGTAATTGGCCTGTATCTGAAACTGACGAAACTAACGTTAATGTTGATTTAAATGCTAGTACAGCTAATCAAGATGAATGTTTAAATAGTGAGGTAGAAACAATTTCTGAGAATATATCTAGCTGTAATTATTTTTGTAATATAACGGATTGGCCAGAAAATTTGCAAAATTTACAAATTCAAAATATAGTTTCCAAAGGTCCAATACAAGCTAACATTAACCAGTACCCAAAAGACAATTTGGAGCGATCATTTAACAAAATACATTTTCATCGAAAAACACCAAATGGTAAATTATTTAAAAGAACCTGGCTTGTATATTCATCCAAAGTAGATCGGGTGTTCTGTTTTTGTTGCAAAATATTTAGTAATGATGAATTTGCCTTAGCAAAAGGAGGCACAAATGATTGGGGCCACATAACAATAATTTTAAAAAGACATGAATAAAGTACTGAGCATTTTCACTGCTATGGAAAATGGATTGAGCTTAAAAAGCGGCTTTCTTGTGGTCAAGCCGTTGATTGTCTAGCTAATAAATTATACTTGAGTGAAGTAGAACATTGGGATGAAGTGCTCAAGCGCCTTTAAAATTCTTAGATTGATGTAGCTTACTGAGCTTGCATCATCTAACAGTGCATTGACTTTTATTTTCTTGTTCCCATTTTCCAGGTAGATTGGAATTGTTCTTAAACTAAGGTAAGGTCTTAGGTTTTTCTCGTTCATCCCTTTCTGGGTCAGCATCGTGTTGTTACCTTTTTCACTCTCCTCACTAATTTGTCTTTCATGTAATAATTCGTTGTGCATTTGCTTACATCCGGTAACCTTGCAGAAAGATTCTTTACGACATTCCTTGGCCATGTGATTTCTTTTGAAGCAATTCCTGCACAGTTTCTTTTCTTCGATGACTTTCTTCCTTTTTGGAATTGTGAGTTGCTTGAACTTGTCACATTGGTCTAGGTAATGTTGACCACCACATTGTACACACTCTGATCTATAGCCGTTAGAGTTATTCACCTGTATAACCGTTCCACTTTTAACTCTGCCATCTGGTTGCCCCGTAAAATGCGTCCGACCTCCTGGATTGAATCTTTCTCTTCCTCTAGACACCCCTTCTACTCTTGACCCATCATAAGCCCTGGTGCTTGGTTTAGTCCCATACACAACCTTGTTAGTGGACCTTAGGATCTCCGCTTCTTGTTGTATCCATCTTCTCAAATCCTCTATCGTCTCCAGCAATTTCTTTTCTATTTTGTCTTTTTTCCATTTATACACAAGATTCGTCGTTAACTTGCCCAAACACTTTTGAAAAAGATATCCAGTCTTTAACTCGGATTCTTTCCCAGTGGATTTAAATCGCACGGTGACTGTTTCTAATAATCCAACAAATAAGTCTAGATCCTTCAAATCTCCTTCTCGAATTGGCCTGAACTTGTCCATCTCCTCTAACATTGATAAATATATCCTTTCATCGCCACCATATCGCCTATCCAACTTCTCTTTTGCCATTTGATAAGCCTCTGCCAAATATCCTAGATTTTCAATTATCTTTAATGGCTCTCTGTGAAGGTACTTGTGCAGGTGAAACATCTTTTCAACCTCATCACCTTCCGCTTCGTCAACACACGCCGTAAAAGCTGCTTTCCATGGTTCGTACTCTTTCATCTGGCCTTCAAAGACAGGGATTGTAATTTTCTGTAGACTTTCCAGTTTTCTTTTATGCACGGAATTATTCTTCTGGATGGTATCATCATTCACCTTTTCCTTCTTTTCCATAAAAGATTGATTTGCTTTTCTTTCCATCAATGCCCCAATTATTTGATGTTTTTCCTCGATCTCTTGCAGATCTTTATCTAAGATTGCAGTGATGTCCAATCTTTGCAATTTTTTACTGATCGTTCTCAGATCCCCTAATTCTTCATCTAGACTCTCCTTTTGATCTTCATATTCCGCCAACCATTCGCTAACATCCTTCCCATTTATATCATTGAGAATCTTGTTTCTCAATCTCGTTAATTTTCCTTTTTTCATTCTCTTTTTCCACAGTCCTTCTTCTAAAATCTCTTCGTCATTGCCCCCGCACAGCCTGAGTGACAAATGAAGTGTCGACCCTACTTGTATCCTATAATCGTTCAATCTTCTTTTATTTTCTAACTGCTTTCCTGCGTGTACTAACATTTGATAATTTACCGGAATTCCTTCTTTGTCCTGGATTTTTCCTTTTACCTTTTCAATTGAGTCGTTCCATTCAACATCAAGAGTAATTGTCTTACCAGTAAGAGTTTTGACAAATATTTGACTTTCCCATCGCAACTCAAAACCCATTACCCCGCTCGCCCTCACTCTTGACTCAGCTCTGTTCTTTACCCTGTTCCCCTGGCTTCCCCCTTTAAAAAAAGCTGGGGCCCATAGCAGCACTTTCCAACGCTCGGTAGAGAAGGGAGGATGATTAATTTTACAAAAATATTAGTAAACACATAATACACATAATATTTACATAATATACATAAACACAAAAAAGACATTTTATAATCATTAATTACCTTGTTCCGGCTGGCTAGCCGGAACCACGCTCTGCTACCATGTTCATGTTTAAATTCAAGATCACGAATAATTATTTTATTTTTGAATAATAACAATTTGTCCATGTCAATACCATAAGATAATGCCATCATTGAACAACCTAATGGTCGCATCTCAGTTGATTGGGTAGAAAGCTGCTTAATATCCGCGATAGAACGACATATTATGTCGCAAGGCATTTCATATCCATGTTTATATCTAAATCGAGCTGCTTCCATTTGTGCACGACATACTTGAGATCGATAATCAGGGATCATACCAGTCATAACACCTCCAGTACTTTCAGTAATATTAAACAATCTTGTAGCTGAACTCTTCTCAATCATTTTATCTGGAACCTTTCTTTGTGTAGCTACTACATCACAATTATTGCATCGAATACCAACGGAAAGCAATCCACCAAATAAATTTGATATTTGTTGGCCAAAAACACCATTAACGTTATCCGATTCCAAAGAACATTTATCCTGGATCATATTGTTTGAATCATAATAACCAGCAGCCATCTTTACCAACTCTCTAAAATTCCTTCACGTTCAAAAACAAAATCGATAAAAATTCAACAACTCGATTTCCACTAAAAAAATACACAAAAAAATTAAACTCGAAAACCATTGTCGAAAAACATACTTGCCATGCACAATTTTACGCGTCTGTGTGCGCACACAACCAAAAACACAAGGAAAGTAAAAGGCGCACACAGACGCGAGCATCGAATTAAACAACATCTATAAACAATGTATGACTCACATACAAAGATCAGACAAAGGTCAATGATCCACACACACATATTGTTTGCAATAGAAATGCATTAATTTGATTGGTTATACACAAGTATAAAAGAGAGATGAAATGACATGATAGTCATTATTTTTTTAAATGCAATGCAAGAACGTTTTTGGTGAGAAAACATTTTCTAATTTATTGTAAGAAGTAAACCCAAGAAAATAACTGAGACGAAGCATGTCAAGAATGATGTGAAACCAGTACAAATGTATCATAACCATAAGATATATTTCTTAGTAGATGAAATTCTATATAAATCCTTAAATGCAGTCAAATAGATCAAGTCGCAATATTCAAGCTTCATAGCTCATAATCTAAGTTGCAATGGAAATATATTCACCAACAATCGAAATTCCCGTTTTCATGATGTCTTTGAAGAAATTGAATATAAAGATGGGGAAGCTGCTTTGTAAATATTTCAATACAGGGATATAAAATGGATAAGAAAGATGTCATATCACCGATTTAGAGATTAGATAGCGCTCCAATTTCTCTGGGATTTTAATAAATGTTTAGTTTCTAATATGTCTTTTAATATCTTTTAATATAATTTTTTAATAGCAGAATGGGTTTTCTTAAGTATAGATGAATAATTTGTATTTTTTAAAAGTTGAAAATGTGTGTGTATGTAATAGTTGGCTGAAAAATGTATTGTTTAATGAGTGTGAATTTGAAATAAATATTCATGTCATTTTGTAGAGATTTAAATTGACGTACCTAAATGTAAGTATATTATACACAATGTAAGAGTTATTGAAGAAGTTCTATGGGTCCCAACTTTTCTTTTTATGTTTTACAAATAATACCTATTCCACGTGTACATGAAGTTTATGTAATTTACTATTAATTAGATTGTTGGATCTAAAAAGATTTAAAAGTTAGATTAAATGCATATATTAAACAATTTTTTGTTTGTCCTATTGTTTGCTTCGCGACATCTTGATCTTTATTTGGTGTTACATACGAAATTGACATTAAAATTTGACTAATTCTACTCCTGGAACAGTTATTGGGCTTACCAATAAGATTTTTATATCAATAATTACAGGTATTAAAATGTTAACTGCAGACGCGCTCTCTGACGAAGCATTCGGTGTAAGGTCTTTCTCAAAAGTTATATTATAATAATACAAAAGGTGGAGTTGATACGTTGGATCAAAAGTGTCATGCTTTTTCGGTAAAACGTAAAACCAGAAGATGGCCGACTGCACAGTTTTATAATCTTGTGGACGTATGTGATATAGCTGCAGAAATTATTTGGAAAAATTTATATCCAGATTGGAACAAAACTAAAGTAAATTCGCGACGCAAATTATTTTTGAAGAATTTAGTGCAAGAATTAGTAATACCAAATATAAAACGTAGAAGTGTAAAACATTTACCTAAAAATACCGTTGATACAATGAACGAAATTTAGGAAAATTCTTCCCATATTCTAGTGGTTGATAAAACCGTCCCAGAAAAAAATATGCGCCGACGATGTAACTATTGTCCATCAGCAAAAGGTCGAGCTTCCAAACAATGTGGTGTGGAAAAAATGTATGTAATGAAAAAATCGTTGTTTGCAAAACATCTATAAATAAATGATTACTTTTTTACTTTATTTTTTATATAAATACTTGTATATATTATTTTCATTAAAAAAATTTTTTTTTGTCCAATAACATAATACTCCTTATGCGGATTATTAAAATATAATTTTACTAAAATAACTACATGCATTTTCAATATGTGTCTTAAAGTCACATCGTGGCGTTTTACGTAAGTATATCAACCTGGCAATAATAGGGTTAATATTAAACACCTAAGAAATTTGGTATAAATAGCGCTAGCAAATTCAGTTCAATCGGCCAAAAATAAAACTAATCTTTCTTAGGATCTCAGAAGGTAAATCCTTATCAGATCACAAAATAAAACAGACACGACAAAAAATTCTACCAATCACACGCAACATAACAAGAAAAACACAACACGCACACACATACATAATTTACACGTACCATCTTAGTGAGTGCCAAGAAGTTACTGAAATTTGAAAATCGGAAATTGTGAGACATCAACACGAGCAATGGATTTTTTACGTGAGACCTCGGCCATGTGATAGTAAAGTTCCTAGATTGGAGTGGGAGTTTTGGTGTGATTAAAAGTCAACGAGAAATATGATACTTGGAACGGTCGACAGGAACACATCTGCAGTGTTCGAAAAAAGACTTACGCATAATACAAAGCAAAATGAGTTCTTAAATATAAGGTCATCAACTCCATCAGCTTGTCAAATGGAAACAGAGTTGATTCATGAATATTACACAGAAAAGCCCAGTTCAGTCATTAGTTTCAGTTTGGTCTTGATAATTTCGAATCCGAAGAAGAAAGCAAACAAAACAGACGCAAATATCCTTGCCTAAATGCAGTTATGGATAGAACAGGCGTTAGCAATCGAGGCGCATGTAAAATTATTAATGAATTTTTGCACGATAGAAAACAGATAGAAAATCAAGCAGAGAAATTACAAGGACTAATATGCATTGGGTCGATAGCAGAATATATGACACAAAAGTAGTAGAAACAAATAATGTCAGACGAACACGCAAACAAGACCATTACGTCGTATCTCATTTACTGGTGATCAGTACATTGATCACGTGTCTTTTCAAAGTGCTAAGTCAAGCGATATAACCATAGAACTATTGTCCGTAATCCATGACACCACGTCTATAGATTCATTATGTGCTGTAGTATGAGACAGTGCCAATGTCAACACAGGGCAACATAATGGTGTCATACGAAAGCTGGAATTGATCCTCAATCGCCTCTTGCAGTGGCTTGTTTGCATGTTGCATTTGAATGAATTGCCTTTCGAGATGTCTATAAACTACTCGATGGTAAAACTTCTGGACCTACACAACTGACTGGTGCCATTGGAAGTAAACTCAATTTGAACAGAACACTTCGTCTTTATATGGCGGCCAAGGAGCCGTGTGAGCAGCTGATTAAACTTGTACATTTCATAGTCAATATTTATGCTTCCTCTTGGTTTAATATCAAGAAGCACCAAAAATATACAGATGCTTCAGCAAATATCGACTTTTTATGCAAACAGAAACAATGCCAAATATCTCATTAATGCCTGCAGTGCAGAAGACATTGAATACCCGTGGAATTTAATTAATCCGAATAAATTGATATTATGTGAGTCCTTGTCATGTAATTTTGTAAGTTTTGTAAGTTTCTGTCTTCGTGTCATTGAAATAAAAATCAAAAGTAAAAGATTGGCCATAATATCTATCGAATTATTTTCCAGGACACATGATAAAATTTTTATTATTTATAATTATAATTATGCTAAAAAATACTATTATATTGTGGTATATTTATTAATAAGTAATAGTCATACTAAATTACGATCTTATTTTATGATGCGGTCAAGTACGCCAATTTTAACATATGGCCCCCAGACCTTTTAAATTTTTGAAATATGACCCCCAACGCAAAAAGGTTGGGCATCCCTACTTTAGACACTAATCCTTATTTTTCAACCATTATATTGAATTGAATTTAGTTACTTTATTTATTTAAGTAAATTAATTTTTATCCTATTTATTCCATTTTTTTTTTGGTCACAAGTCCTAATTGTTCAATCACTTGAATTAAATTTAGTTACGTTATTTATTTAGGTAAATTAAATAAAAAAATTCTTATTGTTTCAAGATTCTAACTAATTAAATTTATTTTTAATTTATTCTTAATTAAATTTTCCATTAAACGCTTTATAAACAATTTGGTTTCGGTTTTGAAAATTCCTAAACCATCCGTTGTTGGCATTAAAATCCTTTATTTCCATAGATATTGTCAAATCTAGCACTTTCTGCTTCAAAATATTGCCCGACATTGGAATCATTGCATCCCATGTTACCTGTATCCATTCTACAAGTTTTTTCTAGAGTGCTCCATATTTGGTCCTCTTGTGTCTCTTTCTATTGATGCTGATGCTAATATCCTAATCCCTTTCTTTGATTGACACTTTAGTCTTAAGTATAGTCGAAAGTGTGCTCTGAGGGATTCCGTATTTTTCGGCAATAGTCTTCTTATTCGTGAAATTCTTCTCCACCTTTTAAATGATTTTTATTTTTGTCGCGATGTCGAGTGAATTATAGAAATGAAAACATTTGATTATAGAAATGAAAACATGTGATTATAGAAATGAAAACATGTGATTACAGAAATGCCATATTCAAATTCAGAAAAATGTCAAATGTCATGTACATCTGAATTAAATTATTTTATATCGGTTAATGAATTGTTCACTGCCATATACACATTGGTTAAATTGTAAACCCCACACATACGTTAAATTGAATTGGTTTTGACAAGTAATCCGAATTTTCAAACCGGGAAATGCTATCTAAATATTAAGGGAAGGATGGTACTATACATAAACAAGTAGCTTATACCCCGGAATGCGATAAAATTATCGAATATATCAGAGATTGAAAGTATATAGTGCACGACATGTCACCAAAATGGGGACAGGCCAGTGAATGAAATCATATGGTTTCGTAGGATAAATGGAGAAATAGATGAAAGCTTTTTATATCCATCGAGGGAATGTATATAGTGTAAAGTCGAGATGATGATCAACGGCATAAGATGTTATTAGGTTTTAGTTCGATCAAACTTTACGGTTATACCAGAAAGGCTATCAATGATCCCTGAGTTCATTAATCTTTATTCTGTCAACTCTGTTGTAGAAATAAACCATGGCATTATATCTAGCATTCTTTTGTCAACGAACTGTGTATCTGTTTCATGGTGTAAGTATTTGTAAATCTTTCCTATTACAGTAATGTCAGAACCTAACCTACTTAAACCTGCTCCGAAACTGTTCTACTGATGTGCTGACAAGAATGCGTCGATAAGACAGGTGCAAATAGAAATCAGGAACCTGAAGAAGCGCATCGATTTGATGGATGGGAAGCGCAAGAGAGAGGAACTTGCCGCCATCGAAGCCGCACTGTTTTCAGTTCCGCTCTCCACTAAAACTGGACTAGACTCAAGTCGGGCGATACTTGACCCATTCCGGTATCGAATCATACCTGCAACAGACACCCCATGGCTGGTAGATCCGCAATTAGAGGTCGATATCGACAAAGCAGAGGACAGTGGGTTTTGACCAACCGACCCGAACGTGATTTGGTGATTTGCGACTTATCTCTGTATAATCTAAATGTCTCAGTTCGCCCATCGAACGATGAAATCCTCTGTATAAACTCATCTGATGCTCTGATGTAGTTGAACATGTTTGATTGTAATTTGATTCTCTGACCACCTTACGCGTACTCGATTTTGCTTAAATTGCTCTGAGTAATTGTTGTGAATTTTGTTCTCATGGAATGTCATATCTCCTATCTATTAAAATATATTGATGTTTCCTCGACTTAATTGTTGTGATATAAGGCATTGATCAAGTGGTCGTGTAGATTTGACTGAGAGAGAAAACGGGAATAACCTCCATTGGACCAGAGGTTTCAAGTGAATCATATCGTATTTGTTCTGCGCGGATGTAAGACCTTCTATCGGTATTTCAGGAGTAGTTCTAACACAGGAGCTCACTGCTCATGAATTCCCAGGCAGTGTGTACAGCACCAACATGGCCACTGTCATGGATACACAGTTGGTTTAAAGGCAATAATCATCTGTAATCACCTCTACCATATTTGACACGGCGACACGGTCAAGTACATATACAAAAGTTTAAATTAATGCTTTTAGGTAATGGTTAATCGTTCTATGATTTAAAGGAGTTATTTATGAAAAAATTTCCAAATTTATATTGTAAAGGTAATGTAAGTTAAATATACATGTAAAATAGTCTAGATTAATTCTTTTAGATAATAATTAATGGTTATATGGTCTGAGGGGTTATTTATGAAAATCTAAAAATTATAGTTTTTAAATTTGATATTTGTAAGTTAATTTATTACTATATATATATATTGTTTTCGACTAATGTATAGTTTGAGGGGGGTACTTATGAAAAAATGTACGTTATACTTTTATAAGTTTCAAATATAAATATATAAGTTAGATT
>CAUHTR010004664.1:0-26189 GCA_959609185.1 Schmidtea polychroa | reverse complement strand
NAGATATTTTCTCCCTCTATGGGTACTGTTCACAATTGGTACTGATCGTAAGGGTACTGGTCGTAAAGGTACTGGTGTGTTTTATTTAGGCAAATTTTTGGTTATTATTTAGCATTAAATTCATTGGTAATTTTTAGAGTTAGCGGGATTTTACTAACATTATTACTAACCTTTTTGTGAATAATTGAAAGAATATTTTGAAATTTAACGTTTTAGTGTTAATTCTAAGACAAATTTAATTAATTTCTTGATAATTTGCTATATTTTATTGACTTGTTTTTAAATTTACTTTTAAATAAAAATATTTTTAATGACAGTTAGGTTAATAATTAGAGTTTTTACAATAATCAAGTTATTATTATTTAATTTTTGTAAAAATTATTGTAAAATATACTGAAATTTGTGATTTTGAAAGATATATCACGTTATAATTGCTATATAATTAGCTGAATCGATGATCTATCAATATATTTCATCTCTAATTAGATATTTGACGGTGAATGTGGTGAAATATTTGTAGGAAATATTCATTTTAGCGAATTTTGATCTTTTACTGAGGTCTTTAAATTTAGCTACTAAATTATTTCAATGGAAGAATGTTTGTAACCAATTAAATAAAATTCATATTTTGAAGAATTTTCTATGGATTTTAAGATATATTAAAGGGCTCAAGTGGTTGAAATTATATTCGGTTGGATTAAGTGAAGGTTAAGATGGTAATATATGATTTTTAAGAGGGTTTTTAAAATGCTAGAAATATTTGGTGAGGGATCGGTTAATGTTTTGAATATTTATATATTCTTATTGGTAAAATATCAAATTTTCAAGGGAAATAGTCAGCTGTGAATAGTTCCTGTGAAATTATATCGTTTTAGAGGTTGCACAGTAATTTATGTTTCAGAACCAGTTTTTATTAATTATCCACGGTTTTATTAATGGTTATTGATCAATTTACTTGTTTTTGACAATGAGATATTTGAAATCTTTAGAATTAATTGATATCAATGGTTATTGCTTTAAATTATTTTTATTTAAGAAGTTATTTTATTCATTTTGGGGATATTGTTGACAAAGCTTGAGTAATATTAACTTAAAAGAATTGGGAAACAACTAAAGAAAAGTGATCTTTGAAGGAAATTTATGATTTTAATTAGAAATTAAATCGGTTGAATATCTATTGAAGGAATATTGTTATCGGATGGATAAATGATATTTTGCTAAATTACCTTATTATATTATTATTTTAATGACTAAATTAACCAATATTCATAAATTTATCGCACAAAATATCCATGTTTTGGTTACTCAAACATCTTCAATTTCTCGAAAAGATATATTACGTCTAATGATCATCTAATTAAATTAGAAAAGAATTGTAACCCTATATGAACATGTATTTTTAACTAATAAGCCCCTTAATTGGATAAATGATAACCATATTTCTATTATGACTCCTTTAAATATTTTTGCCTCGAACAAATTTACTCCAAATGATAAAGAATTTAAAATAATCAATGAATAATGACCATGTTTTTCTCATATTATTAACTATTGTAACGAACATTAGATGAATAAATTACCTTTTGCTTTAAATGTCTAAAATGTTAACCAATAAATTAGTCGCTCGACAAAAGTGTAAAGTTACATTTAAAATATTCAAGATCATCTCACTAAATTACCTAAGAATTTCTAACTGATGAATATTGCGACATATTGAATGTGAGCAGTACCTTTGTGAGCAATACCCATAGGGGGACAGAATATTTTGTCGGATAAACTCTTTATTGATATATCAAAATACTGTTATTTATAAATTAACTCAAAAATACTATATTATTTTACTGAATGATACCTTAAATGTTTTTAATATATCTATTTTTAAATAAATCGTCAGCTCAGACCAACAACATGTATGCAAGACCACCCATTGTTAATTTATTTCCAGTGTCACGTCCCTCGAAAATACCGTGAGTGTTTTAACAAAACTGAGCTCAAAGAAACTTTCCAGATAACAACTCACCTGAATGTTTTGAACAAAATGAGCAAAATTGAGAACAGGCTGATAACTGAACAAACGATTAGATGGCGATTAACTTCTGGCCACAACCCTAACAACATGAAAATTAAGATTTTAATTATTGAATTCGTTGATTTCTGCCTGGAAATACTAACAGAATATTTTTTAATTCAAAGAATCTTCATTATAAATTTTGAACTTAAAAAATTAAATGAAGGATATATTAAATTTACAATACATAATATTATATAAAATTATACTATATTTATTAATAAATTTAGAATTCATAAAATTATAATATTTTATAAAGTTATACTATATATTATATAGTATATAATAATGTTTAAATATGCTTAAATAACTAAAGTGTTTAAATATGTTTAAATACTAAATTTAAATTATTTAAATTTAAATTATTTAAATATAATTTTGATATAACTTTATTTCTTTCGTTTTAGTATCCATAAAGTAAGTAAATAAAGAATTTACTACAATATTTTAATTATTTTACTTAGTAATGAAGAAAATGAATTATATGATTATGAAGAAGATGAACCAGACAAAATGGTGAAACACTAAATGACTTATGTTCTGGATTTAGAAATTTCTTATTAAAACATGAATTATAGAAGAAAATGAACCAGACAAAATGGTGAAACACTAAAGGAGTTATGTTCTGGATTTTTTAAATGAATTAGCTGATTGTGGGTGTGCTTCAACATGAATGTTTACTTAAATTATGTAAACTTTCAACGAATGTCAAGAAAATGGGAAAAACCTGATGTTTTAGCAATAGATATTGTAAAATATTCGTTACACCTGAAGAATATTATTATTAATGTAAGACATGAATTAATTCATTAAAATATATATATTATATTAGGTATCTGTGTTTTATGGTGGGAAATGACATTGAAAAAGTATACCACAAATAACAGTTGCCTAATAGTCAGACAGAATTTAATTTGTGATGATAAAATGTTAGATAATGTAAGTTAATTGCTTTTAAATCAATATAAAGTTTAGCAATGATAGTTGACACCGCATCAGAAACTAAGAAATATTCGCAAGATGTATTCCATGAAATCACTATCAAATGGCCTGATGGAGAGATTAATTTTGAGATAGATTACCAACAGAAGAGCGAGAAAAATTTGTAAATTAAATATAATAGGGTTGGGTGGGTCCTCTTTATCCCTTAATTAATATATATTTACAAGCTGATCGTCGTGGTGGGCGGTTGTAATCCAACTAGTGGGAGGCCTCTGTAAATATATATTTGTGTTAGTGAAAACATTAATTATTTGGTTATAGTGCCAATGACGCATGTATTTTGAAATTATACGTTTCGAATGTGCTGGTAGTTGACTACCCGTGCTAGGCGTAATGTTCCGTACGGAGAACTATAATGCCCAGGTTCTTCTGACCCCACTTGGGGGAGGCACAGACGACCCTTGTGGACGCGAACAAATATCCACCGTGTCTTTCAGGCACAGATATTTGGTCACTGCTCATTAGGCCTGGCAATACTAAATGCATACACTTTGCCTTGTCCTCTCTTGTCTTGATTTTTTATCGTTTAAATATTAAAATGTGTGTGATAAGTTTTATTTACTAACCTTAATAAACCATAATATGCTTTAAGATCGAAAACCCTTGCGACATGTTGAGTTGAGTAGTACCCTTGTGACCATTACCCATATGAGCAATACCCATAGGGGGACAGAATATTTTGTCGGATAGACTAGGAGTATATACATCCATGTTAAACAAGGTATGTGTATATAGAATGTATGTATAAAATTATCGCTCCTTATTGACAATTTCCTGTAAAGGCAAACACAGAATACTGCAAACATATAATAATTCTCTACCCCATAACTTAGTGTGTAAAAATTATTTTAGGTTTTTGACTAATTATAATAATAATAATAATAATAGTAATAATAATAATAATAATAATAATAATAATAATAATAATAATAATAATAATAATAATAATATAATAATAATAATAATATTAATAATAATAATAATAATAATAATAATAAAAGTTTAATGAGTTGTATGTGCGTGTAAAAATATTTTAGGTTTTTAATATTGATAATAATAATAATAATGGTTAATGGGTTGTGTATGTATGTAGAAAATATTTTAGGTTTTCACTAATATTGATAATAATAATAATGGTTGATGGGTTGTGTGTGTGTGTGTGTAAAAAATATTTTAGGTTTTTGACCAATATTTGCAATAATATTAATAATAATAATAATAATAATAATAATAATAATATTAATAATAAAAGTTTAATGGGTTGTATATGTGTGTAGAAAATATTTTAGGTTTTTAATATTGATAATAATATTAATGGTTGATGGGTTGTGTGTGTGTGTAAAAAATATTTTAGGTTTTTCAAAAATAATATTAATAAAGTTTAATGGGTTGTGTGTGTGTGTGAATAATATTTTAGGTTTTTCAAAAATAATAATAATAAAGGTTGATGGGTTGTGTGTGTGTGTAAAAATAATTTATCTTTTTGACCAATATTTGCAATAATATTAATAATAATAATAATAATAATAATAATAATAATAATAATAATAATAATAATAATAATAATAATAATAAAACTTAGAAACTAAAAACTTAGAAAATAATAATAATTATTTTAATAAATGCCCTTGAAAAATTAAATGACATTGAAAATTAAATGACCTTGATGAGTCATATGTCTTTTATTAAAATTTGACCTTGACCTTAAAAATTAAATGACCTTGAAAATAAAATGATTACTTAATTAAAACAAAAAATTAAATTAAAAAAAAATGACCTTGACCTTGAAAAATTAAATGACCTTGATGAGTCATATGTATTTTATTAAAATTTGACCTTGACCTTAAAAATTAAATGACCTTGAAAATAAAATGATTACTTAATTAAAACAAAAAATTAAATTAAAAAAAATGACCTTGACCTTGAAAAATTAAATGACCTTGAAAATTAAATGACCTTGATGAGTCATATGTCTTTTATTAAAATTTGACCTTGACCTTAAAAATTAAATGACCTTGAAAAAAAATGACCTTGAAAAATAAATGACCTTGAAAATAATATTTTGAAAAATAAATGGCCTTGAAAATAATAATATTTTGAAAAATAAATGACCTTGAAAATGATCTCGGGTAAACGTTAATAACTTTGTCAATATTAATGATGATGATACCTGCAATAGTTCATTCGAAATGTCTTGCACCAAGCTTCAAAATAAGCTATCAATCAATAAATTCGGATAATGGGAACGATAACTTTTGGGCAAACGAAAACCATGTCACTGCTAGACCACTTAATAATTATATGACCTTGAAAATGATTTTTGGTAAAATGTTAATAACTTTGTCAATATTAATGATGATGATACCTTCTATGGATCAATCGAAAGGTCTTGGATCGGGCTTTAAAATGAGCTATCGTGGAATAATATTTGTTTGCGGGAACTCTGTACATTTAAATTTTAAAATATGACCTTGAAAAATTAAATGACCTTGAAAAAATAAATAACCTTGAAAATTAAATGACCTTGAAAAATAAATGACCTTGAAAAATAAATGACCTTGAAAATAATATTTTGAAAAATAAATGGCCTTGAAAAATGGTCTCGGGAAAACGTTAATAACTTTGCCGATGTTAATGATATTAATAATATTTATATATCATTAGATAGATCTTACACTAAGCTTCAAAATAAGCTATCGATTAATAAATTCGGATAATGGGAACGATAACTTTTGGGATGGAAAAAAGTAGGAGCCCGCCCGGCCACTTAATAATATTTTGGAAAATAATAATAATTTAACTTTGAAAATGGTCTCGGGAAAACGTTAATAACTTTGTCAATATTAATGATGATGATACCTTCCATGGCTCATTCGAAAGGTCTTGGACTGAGCTTTAAGATGAGGTATCGTTCAATAAAATCTGTTGGCGGGAACATTAATTTTTGGGATGAAAAAAAGTAGGAGCTCGCCCGGCCAATTAATTAAAACAAAAAATTAAATTAAAAAAAATAAATAAATGACCTTGACCTTTTATTTTTAAAAAAAAAAATTTCCCGGGGGGGGGGGAGGGGGTATATGTGGCCTGGCGGTGACATGGCCTGGCGGTGACATATCATACTACTAATAATTAATAAAAAATGATAAAAATAGACGATGAAAATGAAAAATATCTACTAATATATTGTATAATAATAAAACACTAATCATGAATAATAATGATAAAAATAATAATAATATTAGCAAATAATGAAAGATAATAAATTATCTTCAAGTTCAACAAATTTGGCTGTAATAATTGTAAATGCTGAAGCTCTGGAAACTTTTGTTGTAGTTTCGGTTCTTTGAAGAGTATCTTATCTTTGATTTTGTAAAGAGCCTTAGGGAACGCCACATTCTAGTGATTTCTAGTCGTTTACTATCATTTAAAATATTTTTTTTCTTTTCTTTTTGAAATTTCTCCAAATATTTTGTATTTTTAAATGATTGTTCAAATAAAGTTTTTGATGATTCTTAATAATATTCCTAAATCATAGCAATCTTCGCTATTTTCCATGGCATTAATTATTCGAATTTTTTCATATTTTGAAATTCTATCAAAATATTATTTTTTTAATTAAATATTAAATATTACGATTTTGATTTTACCCCTGAAATCAAAGAAATTAGAAGGATCAGGTTGAATATTTGAACTGGTTTTCATTTATTCACCTTCACAAAAAGAAAGTTTGAAGAGAAATATCTGAAATAATGTAAACACTTAAAATTATTTGTAATTTCAAGAATAAATCTTACATCAGCTCTTCACCTTCACAAAAAGGCAGCATTTTAACAGAAATATCTGAAATATCAAGAAAGTTGAAATAGTTCATGTTAATATAAACTGTCTTTAGTGTGATGATGCCAGCTGTGAAAAAAATTCAAAGATTAAGAACATAATTGGCATGAATACTTAGAATCTAGTGTCCCTAAACTCATCTCAACTCTGAAACCTTGTAAAATGGCCATGGATAATGTTAATAATAACCAGTTAGTAATCTACAAATATTTATTTTTAATACAAATACAAATTATTGCCTAAATCTTGTATTATTAAAACACCCGATTTAAATGGCGAATTAATTAATTAAATAATAATGCTAATTATGCGTGCCAGCATTTATACTTATTATACTTTTACTTATAATACAATATATATATTATTTATAAATTAATTATTTAAATATCCCTAACAGATGATACGTGGCAATGAATCGGATTTGAACATAGCAGAAGGAGCTTTGGAATTTTTTGTTGAAAGAAATACTACTTCATTAGAAATCCTTCCTGAGAGACCTGTTGGCAGATCGAGAAGAGAAGACCTAAATTAATAGTGAGTCCTCAAGTTTCTGAACAATTAGGAACTGGAATATCCAAATACATTGTCCAAAAAAAGAGGACATTTTTAATGGAGTCAGACTTTGGTGAAAGTTTTATTTTATCAACGACAACAATGGTGGTGACGAGTATGATGTCGCATCTAATGATGATCCCAGATTAGATTCACTTACTTCGTTGAAACATCGTACGACATCGAATTTCGTTCCAAAACCTCCTAAAGGAAGAAGCCGAATGTAAAAGCTGTTGATCTTAATGAACTTACTATTAAGAACTTCAACAAATACAATTCAACAGGAATCAAATCGGAAAAGCTATTCAAACACGAAATATTGAAACTTATCAGAGGAACTTCAATCCGAACCGAACAGAATTTTTCAATTGCTCGCAACCACCGTAGCAAGAGACGAGAGACCTGCGTAACTATGATTGTCCATAAAAGCTACTTTTTCAAAAGAAACGTTGATTTTTCGATTTAGCATCAATATGTGAAAAATATAAAAATAAAAAATCTATTTTTTAAACAATCATCAATTAATAAAAAATTTCGTTTTATTCTAGATCTCGAACGATATCTCGTCTCGGAAAACCGAAATCCTAGAAAAAGATAGATATTGCAATAATTTCAGAGAATATACGCTGGCGACCACGTGCAAGGGTAGATAGGGGACTGCCCGGAACGAATAAGTGTTAGAAGATGGACAAACACTGAAAATTCTGAAACTTAAACACTACATAATAGGAACAAATAGGTACAGAATAAATATATATGCGGAATAAATATATAATGATGGTATCTATGTGATGAAAAGAATAAACATTATTGTGATAACTTATTATTAACAATTTGATTTATATTGATTTATTCTTGATGACATTATAATACTTAATTATTTTTAGATTAAACAACAGTTTTGTTTCTGATGAGATAACGCAGATCGCAGTAAATTTATTAACTTTAACAAAGAAAAAAATATTTAAATTAATTAATATTTATCTTAATTCAATTTTTGAATTCTTGATTGTTTAATGTCAATAAGTCTAGAGATATAATTTAATCAATTTTTTGTTTTTAATTGCACCGGGTGCAGGATTGTTTATTTTGTTTTTTATTGTAATAAGTGCCCGTTATTTTTAAAACAGAAATTTTGTTTTAACAGAAGAGTGTATTGACATTCGAAATGTAGTGTCAACAGGGATTTGGTAGAGTAGACTGATTTCTCAGTCAAATCACCCAAAAATAAGAGCTTCTAAGAAGAGTTGCAAATTCAGAAATTGATATTGCAATATAATTTAGAGCATACCTATTTTACACATCCGGGCTCAGGAAGCTGCAAGCATCTACATACACATACACACGCATATATATACAATACAAATTGAAATATATTTTAGGTGATTGTTAAGTTTATATTTTTAACTTTATTTGTAATTGTGATTAGATAAATTTTATTGAACTAGTGTTTGTGTTCTTATTTATATAGGACCCATCAAATTGAGATTTAAGAACCTCAACATAAGAATCAGTTTGACTCACCATGCGCCTGGCTTTGTTTTTTTTTGACAGTGAGTTACCAAAAATATATAATTTATTCTTTTAGTTAGGAGAAATATGTGTGGCAGTCCTCAGGTTGCCCTTAAAAGCGAACCGTCCTGATAATAATGGTATAAATAATAATAATAATAATGGTCACAAGTAAAAAAAATACTAAATGAAATAATATAAATTCAACATGTGAAAACACAAAAACATTTATTTGATATAAAAAGAAAGCAATCAATTTTTACAATGGAAGCACTAATAAATATAGATTTGGAATGTTTGATATGGCAATTGCTGATTAGAATAATGAGTTCTATGAAGCGATTTCTATTAAATTACTGGACATATTCTCGTTGAACTCCCCCCTAGACCGCGAGCGATTCAACTGACGACGAGCGTCTTTGCCTTTCGGTTTTCGTCGTTTAGGAGATAGCGCTCCATCTCCACTTTTCAAAACTGCTAAAAGATTATCAATAACTCCACTGTCTTCTTCGGATGTTGTTTTCGACATCAACGGCACTTGCTTTTCTTTTTCTCGACGTTCTTTGTCCAATTTTGCTTTCAATGCTCGCTCTTCCAACAATTTTTTCTCCTCGTTCAATTTGTGTGCTTCTACGAATTCGGTTTTGAATTTAGCCATATCACAGAATAATTCCTCGATCTTATACGTGGACGAGTTAAATGTAAAATATGCTGACACTGACTGGAAAGCTTCATTCATCCTCGTTTGGAATGTTTCTGCGACAACGATTTGTTCTTGCACTGTTGTTACGAAAGGTGTCATTTTTTCGGAAAATCTGTCATTTTCCGAAGAACCTTTAAACGATTTCAATAGGTTTTCTATTGCCTTTAAGCCGGTTTTGATTTCTGTAAGCGTGCTGGCAGTGGCATCAAGAGCCAATCGATTAGCCTTGTCTATATAACTCAAATCTTTCGCCAAATCACTTGGATTAAAGGCAGTACGATTGATAATTTCTGCAAGAAAATGAATCAATGATCGATTGTTGGTTTTATCTTTGGTCGATGATAACTTGCAGAGAAAGTTCAATTCGAACCCGATCGACTGTTGGTTGCGGGAACCGCTGTTCATGTAATTACCAAGAGAAAGAACGATTTCGAGAATTTTTTTCACTTTTTCACTTTTTAAAATTTCATTCAGCGCAGCTTCCGCTTCGTGGTATTGGACCTTGACCTCATTGATTTTGTCATCAAACTTCAGCTGGAATAGAATTGATTCCAACCGGGATTTCAATTTTTTGATATTTGATAAATGATAACAGAACTGTTCGCACTCGATTAGGTCTTTGTAAACATCGCCCAATTCAGCTATCTTTTGCATTTGTTCGGCTTCTGGGAGATTCTTCAATAACTGCTCAATCATTGACTGTGTCAGGATAGATGTATCGATTTCTAGAATGGCAAGCTTCAATTTCTCATAATCCATTCGCAAAGACCCCAATAAAATCGATATATTTTGTGCTGTTTTGCCGTCAAGAATTTTAGGTTCTTTTATAACCGTTGTTTTAACTAATTTTTCTTTCACAACTACTACTTTAGTGGAAAAATTGTTTTCCAATTCCTTTAATATGTCCGTTGGGATAGTTTCTTCTTTTATTGACAGCCAAACGGAATTTTCACTTAAATTTTTTTCATTAATTTTATTCCAATTAGCCTTTTTCATTGGTTGTTCTGGTTGATATACGTTCCGTTTTAATCCGTATTTTTCTAGAGTGTTTGGAGGTTTCGGTATAGCAGCAGTTCTAACTCCGCCTTGAGGAGGAGGCGGAGGACATCCAACTCCAGGTGGTAATGGAGGAGGAGATGGTACTCCTATTCCACCTGGCGGAGGTGGTGGACCGGGTGGTGGAGGTACAGATCCCCCACCAGGTGGAGGTGGTGGACCGGGTGGTGGAGGTACAGATCCCCCACCAGGTGGAGGTGGTGGACCGGGCGGTGGTGGAGCAACTAATACTCCAGTTGGTGGAGGTGGCGGTCCTGGTGGTGGTGGAGCAACTAATCCCCCAGTTGGTGGAGGTGGCGGTCCTGGGGGTGGTGGAGCAACTAATCCCCCAATTGGTGGAGGTGGCGGTCCTGGGGGTGGTGGAGCAACTAAACCCCCAATCGATGGTCCCGAAGGTGATGGGGTGACTGGTGAATTTGCATTGCTATCCTTCGGACGTGATTCTTTTTCTAAATAAATAAAAAATATAAAATAACTCCCTAAGAACAATTTATTATTTTAAAAAAGTTTAATTATTGTCAATAGTAAATAAATGGTGATTTTAATTTTATTTATGCTGAAATTGATTTAAATTGGAATTGTTTGAATTTCGGCTAACCACGGTATTAATCATGAAAACCAATGGCTAACGGTTCGTGGGATAAATGCATTAAATAATGCTTTTCAAAAGAATTTATTTTCTTAAGCCCAATTTGATGAAATGTGTAGGATGTTCATAACTTCACCAAAACAATAAGGTGAATCACTCACAGTACAATCTAAACAATCGCCTTTAAATTTAGCATGAAATTGTCAAGCATCAACAAATCAGAAAGTGAAATTGTAATTTATGCAAATAACATCGATTGTATCCTAAAATTGTGATCGTCACGCGTAATTGTGGACTAGTTTCTGTAGATTTTAATATGTATTTTGAAATACGAGTGCCTGCAAGCATTGATTTGATTATAAATAACGATTAATAAAATGAATAGTTAAACAGTTTTAAATAGTATTTTATAAATTACATATATGGATTGTTGTTAAATTAAATAATTATTAAATTGGATAATTTTAAATTTCAATCTTTCTAATTGCTACAATTTAAAAAATAATTTATTATTTAAATTATAATTTTTAAAGAATAAAATATTTTTATTAAAAATATGATATAATTAATAAATTTGTTCAAAAATCGATAATTTCTAGTCATTTATCCTATCTGATGATGAAATGAAAATTATTGAAATATATCGTAAAACAAATGTTTGAGTGGCGTTTTCTTATAATAATTAATAAAATGCTTGCAGGCATAACTGATGAAAATACAATAATATTCAAACATAATCAATAGTAAAAAATACACCGTTAAATTAAAAATCAAGCCAAATTGAGATCAAAACAATATTCCATAATTTGGTTCAAATTAAATTGTGTTGAATTTCAACAAAATTTAGATAGAAGTACCGAGTTATTATTTTAGCCAGTTAATATGGATATGTGAATTTGATGGGTAAATATTTATTATATCTACATGGAATGAAGCTGGTGGCATCAATATTGATTTTGTGAGAAATTAATCACAGATTTCCAGTTATTGATTTGGCATTTATATCGCACAACTCGACCAATGACTTGATCAAAGGGATATTGAAATAGAATATTCAACAATTAAATTATGAGTATAACAACAAATTTATAATAATAAATTTGCAAATTATAAATCATATTCGTGTTTAATATAAGGAAGGTAACTGAGAACTATTATTGTCACTCTTTATATTCATTGCTAAAAGGTGTCTAACATTACCTTGGAAGTTGTTTCATTTATAGAACCTGAAAACATTAACCCCTTGACGATTTATCCCTGTTAGTAATAAACTACTTGCTTATTTCAATATAATAAATTCTTTTTATGGATAAACCACGACGCTTCTAGGGCGATCCGTCGCTAATTTTTTATATATTAGGTGAATTATTAAAGAGAACATACGACGGATTAATGCAAAGTTTTCAGTAACAATTTAAAATAGCTACATATTGACATTTTTTAATTAAAATAAATATAATTTTACTAATTTTATCAAAAGCTAATAATTAAAAAAACAATATATTATTTGTTTGTTTTCATTCCATTTGATTTTATAACTCACATTTTCTTATTATTAGTATTTTTTTATTTTTAATCTTATTATCATTATTCCATAAACTGGCAGAATTTAATATAAATTTAATACAAATTGAATCAAAATTTTTCTGCACCGAATTCTCTGATCACTTTGACAAACAATTCAAGTTTCAATAATTACATTAAAGAAAGTTGAATTGTACATATGCTTCAAATTGATAATGAAATGGAATTTGACAATTTCATTTCTTACTTGTTTGTGATGAGTTGGTTTGGAATGGTAGAAATTGGTAGGAATGTGCCTCACAGACCATATATAAAATAACTCTTGAATTTGAAGAAGTAAGTACTAATATTTCATATTGAAATGATACCAATAGAAATTCTGAGAAGCGATTAATAAATGGAATAGTTATTTGAAAAACAAAATGAACATGAAAAAAAAAATTTTTAAAAAAGAGAAAAACGTTTATTTTTATAATTGGTGTCATGATCAGATAATCAAAATTCAATAAAATGTACCAATGACGATCAGAAAATTTTTCAATTTCATTAACCATTTCACTATGTACTAGCTAGCATTATTAAAATTATCTCTATCTATAATACAAGTTCAAATATAATAACTATTGCTAAGAAAAGATCATCAAAACGGTATTTCAACAAAAAATCAAAGCTAAGGATTAATAAAGCCAAGTTAATTGAATTTTTAACATATAATATGGCTTCAATGCTTCAATACCTTTTCATTGAGTTGTCACAATATACCTTATAGATGATAGGTATTATCAGAGTTGAAGATATACAGAAATTACGTCTTCGGGGAGATTTTAAAACTTATAAATTCAATAAATTGTTATACATTTATATACTCTTACCTATATATTCTTGGTCATAATCTTTGAATATGAGATATTTATGGAAACTGAAACTGACTACTATTGAGACAAATTTTTTATTCTATTTGGAATTATATTCGAACATAAGATGAACATTGCTTTGTATTTTGCAGTTATTTTTTATTGTGACATTCTATATTTAGATTAATAAATTTATTTGATCCTATTTGATTTCAGAATACAACTTCTGCATAATTTTGGTAATTCCTAGCAAATAATAACGATACTGCTTAACTCTAAAAATATATGATTCTTCCTATCACACAATGAAATCCAAACGGAACAAATGTTTAAAAAATAAAAAGGCTATATGTATTTACTGTCCATATTTGAAAATTCTTCTAGCGAGAGTAAGAGACTATATTGAAAAAAATTTATATTAATATAATTATATTTAAAATATTATTATAACTTTATTTCCAATTTCAGCACTGATTTCTTTTCCATTGTATTTATTAAAAAGCTTGACTATGAATTAGTAAATATATCGATGTTTTTGATATTCACGAATTTTCGGTACCGCCTTTTTCAAGTGAATTTGATCATATATAGCACTTGTAAAAATATTATATTAATAATTATGTATAATATGACTTCTCCCCATTGATTCTTAGATATTTAGATAATGTTATTTATCTTGATCATAAACTAAATCTTTACAACATTATTATAAATTGGTATTGGTTTAATATAAAGTTTGCTTATTTTCTTTTTTAATGGCACTTGTAATGGGGCATTTGGTTGGCCTAAGTCTTCATTGATAGAAAATTTTCGGTTATGATCAGTATAAATTGAAATAAAGGTTATATTGTAATTATTGACAATTGATATTTTTATCAAGATTTTTTTTTGATTTGTTGCCCTCTCAAATATCAAAATTTTAAAAATAGAACGAGTCGAGTTCCTAGCCGATAATTCTAGCCGAGGAGCTCGATGCATCTAATGTTTAACAATCACACATTCTACACAGTAAATCAAGAGCTTTGAATATATTCTGCAGCAGAACTTTTAGTAACTAAACTGAGAAGTAAACAGAACAATCGCAACGGCCATTATCTTACTTGAGTTAAAATGTTTATATTCGAGTTTGAAGAATAGAAATATATTTTTCAACGTCCAATAATCAATTTTGTAATTTTTCCAGTTAAACTGCACTCACCCACAAATTATCACTTATCACACCTAAACTGCACGGTAATATTTGCAAATTAAAATAACCTGACTATTAATAAATATTAAACATCGCAAAGAATTCTTAAAGTATTGCACTAAAATTGACTTTTATGATACAGGATGCTTTGAAGCTTAACGTAAAGATTACACCAAAACCCTGTGTAAACCGGATGAAATTTCGTTCAAATATTAAAAGTGAAAAGGAAACTGATTACTTAATATTTTAAATTACAGTTTATTGAAAAATGTTTAATGAAAAGTCAATTATATTATAATTTTCTAGGATCTAAGTCGCTTAATTTCATTAATTTTAAAGTATGCTTCGCATTTGGGACAGAAATAAAACTCGATTGTATAAATGTTTCATAGATAGTCGAAACTCTGCGACGTTTAAAGGATTTAATACAAATAAAAATTTAACATTAAACTTGAATTAAAAGATGGACTTGAGAAATTATATTTTCTTTTTGTATGTATTTACAATCGAAAAACAAATCATGAAATGAAACAAGTAAATAACAAATAATTGTTTTTGTAAGAGAAAAAGGAATGTCTTTTAGAATAACAAAAATATATTCAACCAATTGAAATGGATTATATCAAAGTCAAGAATGCTTGTTATTAGGATTAATATTTGTTTGGAAATCACTAAATAATTCCATAAATTTTATTTAATAAATTATACACTTAAAAACTTATCTTTTCTTTTGTTTCTTATTTAAACAAATTTCAATATTTCTTTTAAAATATTTTCCCCAAAGTTTTGTATAGTCTGAATCTTAGATGGATCGGTCTGTACTCCTTTACTGATTATGTGCCCTAGTCTGGTTACCATTTTAGTAATTAAGAAACAAATTTATATTTTTTTATATTTAAATCATGTTGGTAAAACAAACGAATGTATTTTTAAACTATTGCTAATATAAGTAGAAAGAGACTTACCAAATTTTAATTTAACGGATATAATATAAGATGTTAATTATAACTTAAACAAATTTATAAACAGTGTAAGGAGTTAGTAAATATCTATATAAAATTATTATGGTTAAATGGTAGAAGTGAGATCAGTTAGTAGAAATAATTATTTCTGTTAAATTTTTATATTTAAATTCTATATTAAATTATATCATATTATATTAAATTATATTAAATTAAATCAATTAAATGTATGACCAGTAATTACATTAATATTAATAATTATCACGCCTCGGTGTTTAAATACACTAGTAAACGGCACAATTTTGAAGTTGTTATAAATATAAATGCTTGAAGACTTGAATTTAATTGCGTCTAACAAACAGTATATCTTTCATGAAAACTTCAAGTATTTTTTAAAACGTTCAAATAGAATGCCTATATTTCATTTGATTTGACCATACTATTTAATAGTATAGGTCTGTGGTCCAGAATCTGCTGGCAACATGCGGCAATTACAAGTTATTTTATAATTTTTACTTAAATTTAATTGATCAAATTCACTTGAAAAAGGCAGTGCCAAAAATTCGTGAATATCAAGAACATCGATATATTTACTGATTCATAGTCAAGCATCTCAATAAATACAATGTCAATGGAAAAGAAATCAGTGGGTTTTATATAAAATAAAAGAAATTAATATATATATTAGTTTTTATATAAGTATCAAAGACGATACGATCTATTATACAATTTAAATAATCCCTGGCTCACGAATATGATAAAATGACCGCAGTTGAAACAGATTGAATCATAGAAATTTGGAATTTAATTATGTCAATTATTTTAAAGAAATGCATTTTTGAATTATAAAATATCTTTTAATTAAATTTTTTTTCATATAATATTAAAAAATTACATTACAATATCACCTTATGTCATTTTAAACCATTTTTTAATATTTATTAATAATGTTATAATTATTTAATGATATTTTATTGGTATTTCAATTATTCTATCATTCGTGCACTTCAACCGATTTTATCAAAATTGGCCACAAAATCCATTTTTACTGCTAAAATGTTGAGATAACATTAAAAATAAATTATAACTAATAAATTAATTAATGACGTTATTTATCATGCCAAATGAGTACAGTATTTTATGTGAAATTATGTAATCACTTAATTGATACTTTTGTGCTTATTGTTTTGATCAGAATAACATATAGATATTTTTATATTTGAAATTATGTATTTATTGATAAAGAGCTGATTAATAAATTCTAAATCCGGCTGATAGCACCAGAATGCATTGCTAACTCACAGCATGTCGGAATAAAATTTGTTGATAAAACAAAAAAATGATTCCTATTTTCAAAGAAAAAATAAAAACTAATTCTACATTTTATGTTGAAAATTTTAATCGAAAATTTATTAATGATAATCAATGAGTTCCCAAAAATGAGATATCTTTCTGTCTTTTACTTTAGCAATTGTTACTTATAAAAAGTTAAGAAATCGTTTGATTTTCAGAAACTTAATTGCATACATGCCAGTTTCGATATAGAAAATCTTCGTTTAAAAAGTGATAGATATTATTATTTTGAACTATTGAAATACAAAAAGCCTCCATATTTGAAAAAATCCAATTAATAAGTTTGTATTTTATTGAATCTCCTTCGTTCCAAAATGCAATATCGACCGCAGTCTATATTGATCTGGGTGCACATATATAGAACCAATCACATTCGCAAAAATGGCACAGTTAACGGTGCTAAATCTCAGTTTTATTTCAATTGCAACCAAAAGAATTATTCAATATCTGACAGAAATTTTGTTTTCTGACATTGCAGTCATAGGTATTAATTGCACATTCATTTATGAATGAAATTATATTTGTGTACGTGTGGGAGGGGAAATGAATTTGTGTTTTTCTATATATATTATTAAATTCTCTATATATTATTACGCTTGATAAAAAATTCTTGGTTACATCCGCAAAATTAAAAATATTCAAAAATTAATTTTTAATTTTGCGGATGTAACCAAGAATTTTTTATCAAGCGTAATAATATATAGAGAATTTCAATTGGACAATGTAATAACAAATTTCTTTATGTAAATATGTTTGAATTTTGGTATTTAAATACGCTAATTCCAATGGTAACATATGGTTTCATGCAGCTACAAGAGTCTCGTGTGCTTATGCAGTAGTGTGACGTATGTAAATATTTAAAAATACTTTTGTTGAGGATGTCAGAAAAAATTAAAATCAAAATGACTATTAAAATAATTACCATAACAAGTTTGGAGGAAGCGAAAATGAAAATCAATAAAACAAGAATACACTCATACCTCGCTTTACGGCCTAGATACGTTCCAGGAAAGTTGGCCGCAAAGCGAAACGCCGCATAACGAATCATATATCTTGCCTTGGTTCTTGCTTCTTTTTGCAGTTCTACATAACAGTTAATCACTTTTTTTGGCCGTATAACGAAACATTTTAGGCCTTAAATCGAAAAAGTGCCGTAATTAAAGTAGGCCGTTATAGCGAAAAGCCGTATAAAGAGCAGCCGTATAGCGAGGTATGAGTGTATATGGTAAAAATGTTTCTGTTGATACTGATTTCTGGAATTCAGCTATTTTCAATTTCGTAACTGCACAATAAGATTTTTTACATTTTCTTCCAAAATAGGTGTATTTACGATTATAATATAAATATTAAAGATTTAATGATAGTTGTCGGCGTATGAGATTTTTTAATTTTAGATGTGCGTTATACTAAAATAAAAATTGTATTTAAAATATTAGAGTGGTCTTGATACATGAAATTCTAGGTTAAGTGTAATTTAAGGACGAGCTGTGAGGATCAGTTTGAATGGATTATCAAGAAAACATTGTAGCCCAGATCTCATCTAAATAGCAAAAACAGTGGAGAACAGCCGATCATATTCTATTTTAAATCAGTTATCAAAAAACGTTTTTCATTCATTTCGGCTTTGTGATTTGCTAATAAATTTATGTTATGAAAATTTTAGTTTTAATGCATGACCACGCAGAAGAGTAATCACTACAGAAGACAATGGAGACAAAGTTAGATCAAATTTCAAATAATAACTTATTTATCTTTTCATGACCATCCTTTTATTTTACATGAAACAGATTTAATATTCATCCTGTTTAATTTCGCTATCGTACTGCAACAGAATTCTTAAAAAGTCTAGATTTATATGAAACTATAGAATATAGAATTAAATAAATTGGATTTTTTCAAAACAATGCAATTTGGAACAATGGGTGAAATGGAGATAAGTGTCTTAGTTATAACGGACGTTCATAATGAATCTTACCATAACTGAAATCACTATTTAAAGATAATATTATAAATCATCAAGCGGCTTGTAATGACATTAGATCGCAATTAGGAAAATTTTAAATAGACACTGTTATTATATTTTATTTCATTTTGGGCAGAATAGTCATGAATATTAATATCACGAAGAAAAATCAATTCTCTATAGTAAGTAGATTAACAAATTTTAGAGATTTAAAAATTAGGAAAATTGATTAAAAATTTAATTTGGAATAATAAATTAATTTAAAGAATACGAATTATTCTATGAAATATATATGATTGTAAATCCGATTGTAAATTATTTCATTGATATCAGGTGAATAAATATTATTATTGTTATTATTTTGTTGTAATAAAATTTACACTTTCATACATCACCTATACAACATTCACTCCAGCTGTCCTGACACTGTTTTTAAACGAGACTCGGTTGAGCTCTAAATTTTGTTTTCCACAAACATATTACTAAAAACATTAAACATTGTTAAAGATTTAAAACAGGTACAATAAATGCCTCCCAAAATGCCGGACAAAACAAATATTTGCATCAAAAACTCTAGAAAACAATGACAGCTGAAAAATAGGCAGTGTCATGAGGATTTTGTTGAAGAACTGCTTGCCAGCTCTGGTATGATCTAAATTACATATATTTTGATTTTCTTTTATATCTAAATAGTGAAAAACATTGAAAGAGGTTTTGCGAAGACATACAATTAATCCATCAATTATATTACGTTGGATAAATTCTTTTCTCGGATGAATAAAGCGATCCAACAAACATTTAAGAACCCCTTGGACATTGTCTTGCTGTAATTGTTATATACGAAAAATTGTTGCTTCATGCTTGATTCAAGACTAATCCATCTTGCTTGTATTTGCCATTATTATATTCTATTATTGATGCAATACAAAATCCAGAACTTATATGCTGGCATGATTTCCATTTTGTTCAATTCATGTTTATTAAATAGTTTTTCTATTTAATAAACAAACTCTAATGCAAATAAATAGCTTTCAAAGTTGAAATTATCAATGATTTATTATCTTAAAATATTAAATTACTCGATTTGATTAAATATCGAACCGATGAATCGATATACACACAGACATAATTTATTATACACACAGGCATAATTTATTATACACACACGCTCAATGCACACTTACAAATTGAACTTGTAATTTTTAAATATTCATGAAATTTCAATTCAATTCTCAGTAAATTCTCAGTAAAATTATTTAAATTACCAAAAATCAGTTTTTACATTTGAAATTTATACAAAATAAAAAATTTACCAGCATTTCCAAGAAGGCCCTTGGCTCTTTTGACTACATCACTCGTTTGACTGCCGTCAGATTTCTCTTTCACTTTGTACAGTTCCAATTTAATTTTTAATTCATCATTTTTCAATCGTTCTGAATCCAATTTCCGTTTCAATTCCTCTAATTGGCTTCCGTCATAAAATTTCTTTAGGCTGATTTTGTCGAATTTCTTCAAAGTCGGATCCGGACAAAATCCGGAATCATCTTGCAAAATAATTTCCTGGACGATTTCGTCTATAAATCGAAACAAATCATCTCTGATTGGATCATCTCGAATGATGAGTAAATTGGCGAGAATTGATCGGAAATTACGTTCGCATTTCGTGTTGGCAAGCGATCGATTTACGATGCGGAAAATGTCACTCGCATCATCAAATGCTCGAATAATAGTTTCGGATTTCTCGTTGACTTCTTCATCTTCGTTTTCATATTCCGATAAAAACTGATTGATTTGTTCGTGGGTACATTTCAAGTTTGGATTGGTTAACAATTCATCGAACACTTGCATTAGTCCATTGTTAACAAATTCTCGGCGCAAATGAAGTCTATAATACTCGTCAAATTGGGGTGAATCGCTTGAATTTAAAAATGGCGGCGAGATAATAACGTTAATAAATCTGATAGTTGCCAAACTCAGTGATTCGTTTTCATTTTCCATTTGGGCATTTTTTTTGGCACTCTCGATTAATGGATAGAACCGATTTTCATAGTTATTTAATTTAGCCGCTCTAAATAAAGCATCCATGACCTTTTGATATGATTTATAATCGTAAAATGTGAGAATGGTTAGAATTTCAACTGCGACATACATCAAGTGAATATTCTGAGGCCGCAAACATCGAGCAATAAATAAATAGGCGTTGTCACTTTCCATAATTTTCAATATACCATATCCACAGTTAGCAAAAGCACGAAAACATTTTAAGCAAACAATTGAACTTTCAGCAGTTTCAGTCAATGTACTTAGAACAGCCAGAAGCAAGTTTAATCCATCATTAGTTTTATTATCGAATTCCTTTATCCATGAAACAGGATTACTGTTCAGACAAATTCGAATTTGATCTAAATATTCACAGATTTTCGATTCTGAAAGCTTTTCTGATATAATTTGTTTTAATAATTCCACATAATAAGACACAGGTTTAGTCTGTGATGTTATACAAGATTTCAGCATTACTAATTTTTGCTCTTGTGGTTTTTCGCGGAGTACACTTCGTTTGTCATTTGGAATATTCATATCATCGAGTAATTTTTCGAATTTGTCATTAATTTCATTTTCAGAAAGACTCGTGTCACTTGGACTTGCTTTCAATATTTCCTTTTCACGTTTTTCCTTTTTTTCAGGTTTAGTTTTAGATTTAAAAAAGGAAGGCTTCTTTACACCGTCTTTTCGATCCATTATAAACTACAATATGACAAATATTTACTAAATAAAAGATTTATTTAATATACTGTGAAATGAAAATAAATTAATAACTTGATATTAATTCAATTAAATATTAATAAAGGAAAGTAATATGTAGAGTAAATTTAAAAGTAATACTTAAACAAGTCATATTCATTTTTAATAAATTTAATGTCAATTAATCAGACAATAAAATAAATTCAAGAACTTGGTTTTATCATTTACAAATTAAGTATCGAGAAAATAGTAAAAAAAACATTAAATAAACACTAGGGTTTCTGAAAATTCGATTTTTTAAGATTCGTCGAATTCGAATAAAGTGGAACCCGTATCCGAATAATGAAATAAAAAATTATCTATTTAATATATAAATTTAAACATAGTAATTTCAACATACAGTAAATCCACGCAATTACGACCTAATTGGTTGCTGAAAAAAAGTCGTAATGTGAGCAATCGTAAAGAGAGGTTTTTTTTCCTATTGACCCAATGTTATAAATGGCTAATTCATCGAAGGTCTTGAATTTCGCCTATCTATTCTTTAACAAAATAATTTCATGCAACTAAATGCGAGTATAAGTAACACAAAATCACTAATAACACTTTAAATAGTAAATACAACAATAAATCGCATATTGTTCACATATTAAAAATTTAGTGATTAAATCATAAAGATTATTATATTAACAACTACATGCTGTAATCACAAGTGCGCTAAGTGTTCACATACTGGTCGAGCGTTGGCCCCAGTAACGATTGGCCCCAGAAAACGAGATCGTAAAACCGGGCGGTCATAAGGCGAGGGTCTACTGTACTTTAAATAGAAACATTAAAAATAACATTTGCGTTAGTAGTAGGCTTGCCAACTCACCCGTTTTTGCCTCGAGTCTCCCGGTTAACTATGACCCGGGAGATGTAAATCTACCGCCTTTCCGCTTTTACAATTTTTCAAGAAAAAGTGCAGTTTTTTTAAGTTTTAAGTTTTATTTGATTTTTCTAAAATAATGATAGTCAAGATTTATTTTTGCTCACAGTCACCGGAAGTTTAAGTTGTTTGTTCGCGGCAAGCGATTTTATGTTTTTCTTCTTACCCACGTTATTAGTCTGTCACTATCAGCTTTTTTCACTTTTAAAATGTAAAAAATGTAAAATGTAATATGTAAAAATAATTGTTTTGTTAAAATTTTTATGATGTTAGTCATCATATAGTTAAAATCACTAACATGTGTAAACCAAAAAAGTGAAAAATCACCTGTTATATTATTTCTTAAGCGTTATACTGTTCGCAATTTTATAATCTCCTGGGTTCAAGGTTGTGGGAGTTGGGAACCCTAGTTAATAGACTTGTCTGCTAATAGTGAACGTGTTTTGTGCAAATAATTTTAAATAAGGAAAAAGCTCTCTTTGCGTCAGTTGAATTAGGATTAATTTTTAAAAAAGCCTCATAAATATTTATACATTATAATGTACTTTATAATTTAGGAGTCATATACATGTATAAGTTATAATGCAGATTTATACTTTATAGTTTAAGAATAATAAGACTATATAAATCTAACGAAAAGCACCAAATCCAATATATATATGTACTACAATATATTTCGACAGAATCACTGTCATCTTCGGGTAGAATTGAAATCAAACTAAATCAATATAAATTGCTCTGTTTTTAAACAAACTAATTAACTAATTCATTAATTTTTTTTAAATTAATTTCGCTAAAAATTTACAAAATTCTATTTTTTTATTCAAACTTTAAAAATTATAAAAGTTTTAAAATTTTTAAAACTTTTAAAACTCACAAAAGTTGAAATCAAACAAGATTCTAATAAATTTTCTACAAAATTGTGTTTACTAATATTAATCAATTGCTTCAGTCGATAGTGATCAGGAACTTGAAAACGGAAATGCCACATACATTGGAATGACTGTCCGTTTATTGTAGTAAAATATGTATATTGGATTTGGTGCTTTTCGTTAGATATAAATTATATTTTATATTTTTATGAAACTAAATTTATATTTTATACTTATACTTTCTATTTTTTGAACGTTAAAGTGATAATTTACAATTTATTTTTTCTTCATGAAATGGAATTCACAATTTATGTTCTACACTTTTATGATAAAGTGTAATTCATACTTTTATGAGATCGAGTTCATAATTTACATTTCATATTTCTAAGAAAGGGAGTTTACAAATTCTAAGTTACACTTTTAATTGAATGTTGTACAAAGTCGAGTTTATAGCTTATGATTTATATTTTTTAAGAAATTAAGTTTATTATTTATGCCTGATACTGTTACAGCTAGTTACACTTTTCATTTTACGAAATCAAGATCAAATTTATCCTTTATATCTTTATAGTTACCATAAGGTTGTAGTTCATAGTTTTGAGAATGATAAAAATTTATAATTTAGAGTTTCGTATGATTACTTTTAGAGATTTTTCCAATTTATAAGCGAGTCCTACCGATACGTATGTCATTTTATTGCTCTTAAGTTCTAGCTTCGACAACCGTATAGGTAGGTTCGTTTTATGAAATTTAACCGTCCACTTTGAGTGTGCCTTGTAGAGTTGTGATTAAGTTAGGTCTGAGATCTACTCTGATTATTCATCCTAGTGTGATGTGCTATGCTGATTTTTAGTGTAGATTTTAATTATGTCATTTATTTATGCATTAAAAGTCTGGAAGATTGCTTGTTTTTGCGGCCACACTGTGTCCGCTACGGCAAGCCCTATTGTTGTGTAAAATCAACACTTTACTGCTGACGTATAATAGTTGGATATAGTCAAACGGAGGGAGTTTATTGACTTAACTCCATGTCAGAACCATGAAGTGGTGCGACCTCCTATGACCTAACAAAAAGAAACCAATAATATCGATAGTGCTTGTCTACATGCTCAAGTGATTTTAAAATACGGTTGAATGCAGGACTGATCAGAGAAGCAGATAAATCAATGGGTCTCTGAACATTCTTACATTCAACACAAAAAGTAAAAATTAAAAGTTTGCATAAATTATAATCGAATCAATAAAACATAAACACAATATATAATAACAAGGCTTACTATCGAATGTTTTCTTCAAATGAATTAGCTACAAATGTAAAATTGGCACAAATAGTGTTTTTGTGACTAAAATGTGGCGGTATATATACCTATTTATGTGTGTGCACATACATGTGTGCGCGTTGATGCATTAAAACAAACTCGAATTCTTTTTAATTCTAGAATATTCTATTTTACATTTTTGATGATTTTAATGGCAATTTTAGTGCCATAAATTTTATTTTTATTTTTAAATTTTTATTCTTTCATTATTTTTTGTTACTTTTGTCTCCATGATGGATTTGGGCATTTCCAAAACATTCCATGTTAGCTTAACGTTAATTTTTGTTTTAGCATTGTTTTTTCTGCAAGGTGGATGTCATCATTTTTTATGGATTTTTCTGGTTTTTTGTCTAGAATTAAGCATTTCTACTATCTTTCGATTTTATTCGAGTCCGCTTTTTGTATTTTTATGTTTCTCTGTTATGTTTGAGTCAATATTCTTGTAATACTTCTTGCATTTGTTAGATTTTATTTTTAATTCAAATGTTTTTATTTTCTGTTAGTTTTTCTTGGTTATTATTGTTTATTTGATGTTTGATGTTTGTTATTTAACTAAACATATTGCTATGTGTGCATGTTATGTACCACCACATTTTGTCACATTTACAAGATATTTTTGGGTCTAGAGATCAGTTCTAGCCCAACAAAAGCATTATCTATTGTAGTCCAGCAGAACTAGTTTATGAAAGAAAATTAACAAAATATGGTCACCGACATTAGGCGAAATAGAAAAAAGACAAAACGAATATAGAAGAGAAAATAAAGTTAGATTATGATAAAACCAAATTATTAGAAATATTAGAAATTTTAAAGTGGGAAACATGATTCTTATTAGGAAAGACATACGCAATAAAGAAAATGACCGAAAATGAAAGGCCGTTTAAGATGAAGCATAATCGTAGTTACATATTAGAACTAATGAGGGGAAAGAAATTGTAAGAAACATTGAGTGGCCAAAATCTTTTAAACAACGGGGGATGTAAGGAAAATATTTATGTATTTATTTAATTAATTATATTTAATTTGTAATTAACTAACAATGTACGATATTGTGATGAAATAATAAATTATGATTAATTGTTCAAAATACGAAAACATTATTTTTCCAACAATGTTGTTTAAATAATATATATTTTCGAAAATGACTCGTTTAAATCCTAACAA
>CAUHTR010004659.1:0-11973 GCA_959609185.1 Schmidtea polychroa | reverse complement strand
CAATAATAATAATAATAATAATAATAATAATAATAATAATAATAATAATAATAATAATAATAATAATAATAATAATAATAATAATAATAATAATAATAATAATAATAATAATAATAATAATAATAATAATAATAATAATAATAATAATAATCTAATATATAAAGATGAAAGTTTGTTTGTTTGTTAACCATAGAATTCACCACCGTTGGACCTAGGGTGCTGAAATTTTGCATGTGAGCCTCATTTGACTCTTGACAGGTCATAGGCTATGTTTCAACCCTAGGTGACCGCCCCTAGGTTACCCTAACCCTACTCAGTGTCACTTAGATTTACTACCCAAAGGAAGTGAAATTGGCAACAATGTTACAAATAGAAGTTGTAGATCATGTTAAGTTTATAAAATATGATTAGTGTACAACTGCTTCAACTCTTCAAGATTTAAAATTAAACACAATACTAATGGGATGAACAGTTGTGGTATTAGCTGGAGATTTTCGACAAACCAAAAATATAGTCTATCGACAAGCTTTATCATAAGTGATATATAAATTACATGTACTTTTTTTTAATTAAATTTTCTTATATTTTTTAAATTATTTTTTTTTAATGAATGAATTGACATAAATTTCTTTATTTTGAATCTGTTTAGTATTTTTTAAATTGTGCAACGCTGGGTACCCAAGCTAGTACTGGCTAAAATATTATTTCAAACTGATAATGTATTTAAAAAATTACTGGTGATTTATTATGAAAAATGCCGACCAAAGAAATAGAAGTGGTGTAGAATATTTCTAATAAGAAAACTTCCAATGTTATAAATGGTGTTATAAAATTTTAAAGTATAAAAAGTTGTATTCTGTTAAGTAATAATATTTTTACGTTTGAAGAGGCTTTTTTTTATCAAAGTCACACCTATTAGTTCTCATATATCAAAAGTCTATTAAATAAAATTCCTAATGTCTACAACTTTTAAGATAGTTTTTAAAATGTCATCTTTTTCGTGTTTTAATAATTTCACAGATTTTGTATTCGAGAGGAGAAAACTTCGGTTGCGCAAAAAGCTTTTGTGAGGGCCATAAAACTGTTCGCTTTGTTTGTTTATATAATTACAAGTAATTTTAATTTTGAATTCTTTGTTTATGTTATTGTGAAACTTTTATATTTCAATAGATTTAATGGATCAAGAATATTTCAACATGGAGATTCATGTTCACTCTGTCAACAAAATCAGCCGTTTTGTCTAGATGGTTCCTTATGTGCTACCAAAGTTCAATGCAAACGGAAAAATGTCAATTCTCATTGTAGTATGATAATAATTTTTATTTTTTCATGAAATTTCTATTTAAAAAAAATATATATATTTATGAAAATGAAAACACAAAAATCTAATTATTTGACTATTTATTTGTAAAATGTTATAATTGAAATAAATAATATTATTGATTTCAATATGATTTCTATATAATTTCTATATTATTCCTATATTATTCTTATATTATTAATATATTTTTTCAGTATTATTTTTATTATTTTATTTATTTTATATAATATTTTTTTCAATCCCTCACAAGGAGCAGGTACCAATTAATTTTTAATATATTTTGCTTGATATATTGATGTTTTTCATGTCAAGCTTTATGTTTTTAATTAAATTATTTTTTTTTATTTTTTTACACTTAATAAATTGTTATCGAAAATTTTGTCAAATCCGTTCGCAAAGATACCTTAACTTGGAACAAAATATCTTTTAAATTATCATTACCAAATCCATCGTAAATTAGAACTTCGATTTTATTTTTGAGCGTTTCTGATATCTTTATAATAATCGATTTCAAATACTTTTCTTTTTCATCAACCGGTTCAGTCATCCATTGATCTTTTTTAATTAATAAATCTTCTTCAGTCTCTTTTATTACAGAAAACACAGTTGCAGGTGCAATTTATTCAGGTTTTACTGAGCTATTGCTTAAAATGTCATCATTAGTTTGGATTTCATAGTCTGAATTTCAATGTCTGAGTATTCAATTAAATCTTTCATGTTAATATTTATTTGATCGTTATTGTTTTCCAATTCTAATTGTTGTGATTCTTCACATTTTACAGTTAAATTTCGTAAATAATCTTTATATTTGATCATATAATCATTATATTCTTTTGGCATATCCCTCACACTTTCTTTAGTGTCTGAATTTCAATAAAAAAGAAAGTTTGTTCTAGAAAATATTTCCTAAATCCGTTCAGTTTTGGGTTCATAACTATTATCTTTTGAAAACACTGATGAACGAGCTTTCAGTATCTGCAAGAAATCCCTTTATAACTGATTCCACAATTTTTGATGTAATCGAATAACTAATTCACTAACTAATAATTAAAAACTTTTATTATTAACTATAATTTGAATTTACAACAAATCCACTTTAAAAAAACAACAATTTTGAAAAAAAAAATAAATAATTCCAGAAAACTCGAATTAATTTCGAGAACCTTGCGTCTGCGTGCGCACACAGCACCTCAACTGACAAAAAAAGAATATCGATATCTTTAAAATCATGCAAACAACAACGCAAAACTTTAAAATAATTAATCCACTTTTTTTACTTAATCCAATAAATTTTTTTTTCATTGATATAACGTTTAAATTAAAAGTTTTAAAGATTTTAATACAAAATAACTAAAATTGGTGAAAAAGTTAAATGATATTATTCAGGATGTGCTGTTAATCATAAATCTTGTCACCCTCATGGAATATTGAAATTGGACACCTGCAATTGTCAGTGTAAATTGGGTTATTTTGGATCGACCTGTAAAGGTGAGAACGACAAATATTTCTTGAATTTCATTTGTCTTTCCACCCAGAACAATGTATAGACCTACAAGACGATTGCCAAAGAATGAAACATTATTGTTCATCAAAAAGTCACAAAAATTACATGTCTAAAAATTGTCCTAAGACCTGTCAATTATGTAATTTAAGTAATATATTTATTTCAATATATTTTCTTAATTTAACTAAATATTTTAGGAAAACACACTCTTATTCAGTCAGGCCCGGAAAAAAATATGATAATGAATACCATTATAGACCCATTGAAATCCGAAAAGTATATAGATGGTAATAGTAAATTAAAATTATAGATATAATTTAATAAAAAATATTTTTTAAAAATCAAATTTTTTATAATTATAAAAATTATAAATTATTATCTTTTTCTGTGTTTTTAGATACAAAAAACTTAATAAAAATTATTATTACTAAAATAAGATTTATTATCTTATCAAAAGCGTTAGATAAAAAAACATATTAGATAAAAAATAAAACAACAATCTGAATAAGAAAATTTTGGCGCTCTAGGCTGATAACACAAATACTAATTTTGGAGGACGCACCCGCAAAGGTATCAATAATGTGTACACAAAATTACAAGATCTTCTGAAACGAAATATTTTGGGAATTCAATGTCAAGTTTCAATGTCAATAGATGTGGAAGTAATTATTACAAATATATATTTATATTTCAATCGGTTTACAGTACGGATAGCAAGTTTGAAAGAATTTTGTGAAGAGGATGGTGTTCAATACAAAAAACTGCTTGGTTATTACAAAGTCAGATGGCTTGCTTTAACTTCAGCATTAGAACGCGTTTTGCAGTTATATGATCCACTACGTTCATATTTTTTAAGCCTTGACAAATGTCCTATCATTTTGAAGAAATTCTTTCAAAACGATATGTCAGAACCTATGCTTTATTTTATTCAGTCAGGCGTCATTGTTTCATAAAATTACTTTACAAATTGAAGGAGATAAAATTTCTGCAGCAGAAGTTTGTATTATATTAAACGATTCCATACTGCAATGTAAATCAATTTAATGATGGATTTTTACCACTAATTCTAAAGAATAAACTGACCGTTTTGGAAGATTCCAATCCCGGAATAAAAAATGAATTTTTAAATAAAGTTAAAAATTTTTATAAAATTTGCTATGAATATATCGAAGAATGGATAGTAAACTTTAGACCATGAAATTGTTTCAAATGGACCCTTCTAAATAGTAAAATTGAATGAAAAGAAGTTTCTTCAGCAGTCGAATTTGTAATGAAAGAAGTAAAAGATATTGTTATTAATGACAATTTTCTCTTTGGAGAAATTCGAATAGCAAATTTATATTTAAATGAAAAAAAATTGAAGGAATGGAACGATGAAAAAATAGAACTTGACAAAAGATGGGTAGAAATCTTTCGGCATTTTAGTGTAAAACATATCCCACATGAAAATTAAAAAGTTTTAATAGAAATTTCCTTATGTTGTCCAGGCACTAATGCTGCAGTTAAAAGGGTATTTTCACTAAGGAATGATTATTGGAGCAGTGAGAAGTCCCAACTTTCTGTAGAAACATTATCTGCCGTCTTAACGGTCAAATTTAATATGCAAAATGAAAGTTGTTCAGATGTGGCTACTTTATTAGACGAACATCCTCATTTAGCAAAAAAAATCCACTCCGAAGAAAATAAAGTTTTTATCGTTTTTTCTTCTTTTTTTTCACCTATGAAATAATTGCAAAGTGTAATCCTTTTGAATAAAAAATAGTTGGTCACCTTAATATATATATTTATGTATCGTTAATTTATAAAAAAAGAGATCTGAAGGACCCGATAGAATCACCGATAGAAAAGTGTGTCGGGACAATCGGTGTTACTGGTGAATGTTTGCTGGGTTTACAAGTTCTGATAATTATAATAATTAAAAATATTAATAATAACAACTTCATTAACAACAACTTTTATTTATGATAAAAATAAGCACCTTGTAATTAGGGAAAGGTTTATCTATAATTGTAAGTATCTAGGATTAGGATTTAAATTTTCTTAGGATCTTGGTTCGTTTTGTGATAAAAATATTTTTCGATTTGTATTTAAGATTGTCTTTTTCTTTATTAGAACTTGGATTTTCTGATATATATTCAAGCCTGTATTTTCGGTATTGTATCTTGAATCTTCTTAATTAGTATTGAAAGTTTAGATTCGCAAATTTAAGATTACTATGGTAAATTATCGCTATATAGTTTTTTATTCAAATTTTCGAGCATTATCCAACCCAAACGAAACGACAAGGCGGCACGTAACCTTGTTTAAAACTAATATAATTATACATTACTATATATATATATATATATATATATATATATATATATATATATATAATTTAATAATTTAATTAATTTTAAATAATTTTCCTACGATCGTTCTCTAAAATTCTTTTACTGTCGTAATATTATTAATAATTTAATTTTAATTCATAACAAAATTTGAATAATAAACTGTACCCAAAATACTTATATCAAAAATTATCTATTCGCTTAATACAGGAACATTTAATAAACATTTTTCTATAATAAAATTACATTATTTTTATCTTCAAAAACTTGGTTACTAGAGTTTATCAATATTTTCAAATTTACTGAAACACAAATTTTTAAACAAGTAAATTAAATAAATAAATTAGTAAATAAATCATTTCATTTTTTAGATAAACTCTGTTATGACAGTAGAAAAGAATGCCTAGAATGGGCTAAAGCTGGGTATTGTAATGAAAATTCCGTTAAAACTTTGTGTTCTAAAAGCTGCAAGCTTTGCATCAATGGTAATAATAATAATAATAATAATAATAATAATAATAATAATAATAATAATAATAATAATAATAATAATAATATTATTATTAATAATAATAATAATAATAATAATAATAATAATAATAATAATAATAATAATAATAATAATAATAATAATAATAATAATAATAATAATAATAATAATAATAATAATAATTGTTTACAGAAAATATTAAGACCAAGAAGAAGCTGGCTTTCTTTATTAACTTTAGAAATATAATCCAACACAACTGTTATCATTTCATCTGTGAAGTCATCATAATATTGTTTCAACCATTCTTTGTTTTTTGTCACTGATTGATCGTATATTGAATTCAAAACATTGGATAATTGTTCAACACTTTTGCTAGCAAACATTTGAATTGTTTATCCTTTTAAGAGCTCGATTAAATAGAATATCATAATCCTTCTTTTCCGCAGTTCCATATTCTGCTTTATTATTCTTTGGACATGAAAATTTGAACAAAACTATTAGTGGCATTTGACCCAAAATCTATGGTTTGACTTGTAATTTTAAACGAAGTTCCAGCAGCATATATAGCACTATCTTTTGCAGCAATTATTATGTCAACACTTGGTCTAATAGAAGTGTCATAATATTCACCAGATGATTTAATAACATTTTCCGACGATTGTTTGAGATTTTCGAAATCTTGGATGATACTAGAAAATGTACAAGAGTTTTTCATCTTTTAAAATTCCCCAAAATATAACCGGTTAAAACAAAAATTCACTTTATAACTTCCAGAAACAAAACTAGAATTAAAATCAATTCCATTCTACAAACTAAATAAAACTTCAATATAAAAATAGAAACCTACTTCTCGCGTCTGTGTGCGCACACTAACAAGAATCGGTCTAATCATACCACGCACACAGACGCGATACAAAACCACGCCAAATCGGCGGAAACATTCCCCCTTCATTCCAGCGGATCAAGGACAAACCTCAGTTCTTGGTACCAATAACTCTTTTCATTTGCTGAATCTCCAAAAACCCTCACATACCCATCTTTCTATGGTATAAGCCGCCGCACCATGCACCTTTTTTGAGACATCACTGTGGATTCTCCACCCACTATCGACATACTCGGCCAAGCAACTGTCCCTGTTCATTTTGTTTAGGTGTAATATCTCCATTATTCTTCCTTCATTTTTCACCAATTCAATATTCCACACTTTTCCCTGTTGCATTTCATTTAGTGACCAGTTTTCACTTAATGTTCTTATAAGCATCCTACAAAGTCGTTCTTTGATTGCTTCGTGTTTCAATTCTACAATTGACACCTTGTCTTTCATGTACAATAATAATAATAATCATCATCATAATAAAATATTTCATTTGTTTCTTTAATAAGTAATGATAATATATAACTTTTAATCTGATTTTTAGCAAACATCTCAAATGAAATTACAAAAAAAGATCCTGAAATCTGTCCGAAACTGGTTGAATTATGCGGGAAAGATGACATCAAAGTTTTCTGTCCAAAATCATGCTGTATGAAATCTAGAATATTACTTTAAATTAAATTAAAAAAACATTCGTATGTATAGATCAATTTCTTGAAAAGGAAAAAGAAATATTAGATCAATTTTTTCGGGACATCATGATTCAAGATTCGGGTAAGAATTGAGATAAAGTTTCTTTTTTCAATGAAAATATTTCCAGCTGGTTGCGTTGATAAAAATCCAAATTGCCCCAACTGGAAGGATCAAAATTACTGCCACATGGAAAATATTCAACAACAATGCCGATTATCCTGCAAAATGTGCTGTAAGTACTTTTTTAAAAAGTGAATAATGAAAACTAAAGAAGGGGCAATTTATTTGAAAATAATTAAATGAAATAAATGTTTTTCGATTTTGATAAATTATACCAATCGAGTTGTATGTAAAAATTCTAAATAAACATAATATTTTAAAATGATTGATTCTTGGTAGCAGCATAGAGTAAATGATAAGATAATCATTTATAGTCGAGAGATTAAAAAGGATTATCTTAAAATGGAAAATTTTTCTCATTTAATAGAATTTTTCCGGAAAGGCTTATCTTATCATTTACTTGTTTAACATATAATCTCTATATATATTAAAAAACTAAGGGTTCCCTCCATCCGAATTTTACTTTTTATTTATTTTTTATTTTATTTTATTTTGTTTTATTTATTTATTTATTTTTTTTTATTTATTTATTATTATTTTTTTATTTTTTTTTTATGTTTTTTTATAATTTTTTTTAATTTTATTTTATTATTCTTTTTATATATTTTTTTTTAATTTAATTTTTTTTATTACATTATTATTTTTTTAGTATTTTTTTTTAGTATTTTATTTTTTATTTTTAAAATTTTTTTTTATTTTATTATTCTTTTTTTTAATTTTTTTAAATTTTTGTTTATTTTATTATTTTTATTTCATTTATTTTTTATTATTTTTTTATTTTTTGAATTTATTCTTTATTATTTATTTTTTAAATTTTAAAATTTTTATTTTAATTTTTTTTAAATGCATTAAAATGGTTTAATTTACAGTTAATTTTTCAAACGTTAATTAATTATTGTCTTTCAATAATACCATTCGTGTTATGGTGATATGGGCTTGAGAAAATTAATTCAATGCCAGCTGCCTTTGCTAGTTCTTTTATACTTCTTGCTTCAAAGTTCTTCCCACAATCTACATGAAGTTCTTTTGGAGCTCCAAACTTTAATATCCATTTATTAATAACGTCTCACTAATTGTTCTTTCGTCTTGCTTGTTATGGCCGTTAATGAGATGTATTTACTATAGTGGTCATGATTCCGCAAATATATTTCTTTTTGTTGAACGTTTCTTTCATTGGCCCACATATATCCATATATATCTTCTCGAATGGTTCTGTACTCTTTATTGTTTGAGTTTCCTCCTTGTCTTGGTTGTTATCGTTTTCATTTTCTGACATCTTTCGCAGTTCTCAATTACTTTTTTACTTCCGTTGCTAAATTTTCCATGTCGCAGTTATTCTGGATATATTTTGTTACTTTCTGTGCACCTTCATGGCACAGCAATACGTGTACTTCTTTTATCATCCTCTGTCTATTATCTGACGGTATCCATATTTTACCTTGCTTAGTTAGTACCGCGTTGTTTTCCATTATTGAACTTAAAATCTTTATTTTCTAACTTATTCTTTATTTCTTGGACCTCCATATTGTCATTTTGCCACTTGTTTATATCCGCCTTCTGCTGTTACTGTTAATATTCTGGTTTAATTTTGCCGGTTTTTGCGTCTTCGTGTTCCATCATACACTGTACACATGTTCCGCATGTTTTCCTGGATAGCATATCCGCGTTTGTATGGCTTGTTCCTTTCCTGTATTCCATTTTAATATCCAGGCTGCTTAAATAGTTGATCCATGTCTGGAATTGAGCAGTTATTGGTTTCTTCGTTGTTACCATAAACGTAATAGCTTTATGGTCCGTTCTCAGTACGAATCTCTTACCATATAAGTAATGGTTGAAATGTTTACAAAAATAGTATATTGCCAATAATTCTTTTCTGGTAATGCAGTATCCTTTTTCGTGGCTGCTCATCGCATGTGAACCATATGCAATGACATGTTCATGTCCTTTTTCATCCTTTGCGAAAGAACTGCTCCAATAGTATCGAAGCTCGCGTCTGTGTCTAATATAAATTCTTTCTGAAATCTGGAAATACCAATACTGGGGCGGTTATCAATGCTTCTTTCATTTCCCGAAAGCCTTTTCACACATCCATTTGTAAATTTTCTCTATAGTTATTTTCTCGTGTTTTACTAATTCATTTACTTTACACTCCTCTTTAAATTTTTTCTGAATTTCCTTATCATTCGACTTTTTAATTTCTACACTACTATTATTATTAATATCACGTTCAAAAACACTACAATCTTATCAATCATACAATCATCATACATACTTAAATTACACATACCGTTAGCATTCATTCTTTGGTTGAAATCAATATTACTTAGTAAATTGCTCCGATCAATGTCCCGTTTGACGGAGTGTGCTCGTTTGGGTCATTCTCCCTGTTATACTCGTCTGGCTGGCTTGACTGTTTTGTATTCATCATCTCATCATTAGACTCGATAGCTGGCAATATCTTTTCTGTTATATTGTTGGTTTCCCCATTGTCTTTGATGTACGTTCCTTGATTGATACATATCTTCCCTTTGTTGATAGGTATTTCTTTGAATTCTTCCTCCTGACATCTTCCTTTGGTCTCGATCTCTTCCTTGATTTCGTCTTTCCATATTTGTGTAGCACTCTCTTTCTTTGTGTCCTCGTGCATTGCATCTATGACATTTGATTGTTGGGCATTCTCTTCGTATTGTGACCTTCAACACCACATGCATAACATTGAAATCTTCTTTTTATATTACATTCTCTGCTACTGTGTCCCGGTTTTTGACACGTCCAGCATTCTATCACTTTAACTCTTGTCTCTGGTTTCCATTCGTTGATTTCTCTCTTCGTGGCTCCAACTTGTACTACATCTCTATAAGTTCTTCCCCCAGTTGTAGGTCGTATTGATCTCACCGTGTTTACTTGTTCAATAACCTTGTTAACTTTTTCTATCTTCTTTATAGTTTCTTTAATTTGCTCCGCCGTTTGAGATCTTTCATTTCGATTTCTTTCCTGACTTTTTTATCTCTTACACAATGTGTCAATAAACATTTCTGAATTTCTTCCTCATTCCAAGTGTGTGAGGCAAATTTTTTAGTCATTTTGATATTTCTCTATAAATATTTCCGCTGATTCGTTACCTTGCTCGTAGTTCAAGGCTTCTCTTAAGTCATCAATCAATGACGTTGGTCGATGAAAAGCTGCTCTTAATTTCTGTTCAACGGTTTTACCTTCTGCGGTTTCATATTCTTCAATCAAAGTCCTGTCCAGAAGTGTAATAACTAGTACCATTTGGGTCTTCACTGGTGTCTTCGTTATTTCAAAGAACCTCTGACATTCTTTGATAAATAATTCGAGGTCATCTCCTCTGTGGAATTTTTCTGGAAGTAATCTTCCAATAAGCAGATCGTTGGAATGGTCGCCATGTTAGAAGCTATAACATTTAATTCTTCGGTCATCAAAATAAATTACTAAGACTATTAAATCCAAAATTATATTTCATTAAATCTGATTATATAAACAAATATTCTTGGGACATTTTCTAAATTTTAATTTCAACCAAATATCAACATACCATCGCATTCATACTTGAATTTCAATTTATTAAAAATTATTTTATTTTAAAATTTCAATTATCATTTCAATTTTAATATCTTAAAATAATTTAAGTTTCAATTAAAACTTTACAAATTTTAATCATGAACTAATTTAATTTAGTATTTTAATTTTAACTCCTCACAGGCGGTAACTCTGAGAATTTAAATTTAAAGGTTTAGCTGTCAGGTGGCTAAAGTCGGAATTTACACTTTTCAAGAACACTGGACAGCGTACTGAAAACCTACAAAAACTCTTTAAGGCCATTTTGACCATCAAACCCACTTCCGCGGACGTAGAACGCGTTTTTTCGGTCCACCTCAAGTTTTTGCACAAAAATTCGATCTCGTCTATCAGATAAATCACTCCAAGCATTGGTCTTTTGAAATATTATTATAATAAATCAAATAAATAATTAAAGGCTTTAATTTCATATTAAAAATTTTTTCCTTACATTATTTACAGTACAAAACAATTAAAAACAGTAAAACAGCTGTTTTTTAAAAATCAGAAACAGTTTAAACAGCTGTTTTTTGAAAACCACTGTTTTTCAGAAACCCTAGTTTAGCATGACTCATCGCATGACTCATATGACCTGTAGAAAGAATGACCTTGAACGACGTATATGACCTTGAGAATGACTCATATGACCTCGAACGAGTCATCCAATGAGTCATTGTTTTTGTTTAAAATTTGACCTTGACAAAAAAGTTTATTGTCGGGGGTAGGGTATGCCTTTGTCCCAGAAGACCGCTGGTTTAGTGGGCCACTATCCTCTACTCTTAAAACTGAAAATATTTCTGGTTCGTAAATACATTTCATATACTTGGATAAATAATTTAAATTAACATTTGATTCAATATCTGCAGTAACTGTAATTGATTGAATTTGTAAATTCTTGATGTCATATTTTTAATCTTTAAATTTGATTGATTTTTTTCATCCCATTATTCTTCACTTAACAGACTGGAAAAATATTATTGAATGTTTACCACTTCTCTCAACAATTTGTTGGGGTTTACCTTTAGAAGTTTCATATGAGACACATCAAATCTACCTTTATAA
>CAUHTR010004658.1:0-10421 GCA_959609185.1 Schmidtea polychroa | reverse complement strand
TTTTGGGAGAGGAGTGTAGAAGTTATTCATATGCCATGCGGGACATTTGATCGCTGTACCACGTGTAGTAGAAAATAAAGGAATGTCCAATTGTAGACAGAGGATTGCGCAGCGAATCAAAGGATTCGCTACGCCGATCAATAATGAAAATAAAATTTTTTCCGTGTATAAAGTGTGATAATAACTGTATGAAATACTAGTAGTAGTAATAGTGTAATTATTTAGACATGAATAAAGGGAATCAAAACGTATGTGGAAACCGAATGCAACAACTCGAAACAGTACAAATCCATCATACAAACATTACTGAACCTCCAGAAAGAAGTAAAGAGAGAAATAGGAAATGTAACAAAACCTTGTATGAGAAAAAGCAACAAGAGTTAGAAGTGGAGAAGGAGGAAGCACTGGCAGCAAAAGAGAAGTGGATGAAACAGGTAGAGGAATTAACCGAGATGTGAGAAATACATCAACATACCAGATTGGAGGAAGAGCTCTCGAACTTACGAACTCAGCGGATTATGGAGATAGTTGGTATGCGGAGAGATAATAATGCAGAAAACACAAATTAGAGAAGCAAAGAGCATACGAGGAAGAACAGCGCAAAACGGAACGAATAAAACTACAAGCGCAACAATGGAAACGAAAATACGAAACCCTTCAAACAAGGCAGAATGATAGTCACGGAACATCAAGTACGAGGTGATAAGGCAGAACTAGAAGAAAAGCAAAGAACCAATGCGCAATGATGAAAGAAAAATGGGAAAGATGCAAAAGGACCCTAGCGAAGTCAGGGGACAAGGGAGGAGAACACCAATAGAGAACCAATCGTGTAAAAATAACGTATTAGAGCGAATTAAACACACAAATAAAGATACAAGCTCAGAAATGGAAGTATAAATACCTAGGAAGTCAAACCCAATGCTCTATTGGAAAATCAGTAGCAAGGAACAACTGAGATTACGAAAAGCAGACCAAGAATTTTTTACGAAACAAGGCTACACAGCGAGAAGAAGAAGAAGTAGAGTGGAGAAAACGACAGCAGAAATTTGAGGAACGAAAGTGTCTCAAGCATCAAGCCCGAAAATGGAAAAAGAATTGGAAAGAGACTAAAGAGGAGTTAAGACAGTTACCAATGAAACTGATTGGAAAGAGACGAATTTAAAATGTGGGAAACGATAGAAAACCAAAAAGATGAGATCAGCCGATTGAGTAGAGAACATAGAATCAAGACGCGGACCAGCGACGGTAGACGGAGGTCATAAAGAAACAGACTCGAGAGATAAGAAGGTATGAATATCAGGAAAGGAGAGGGAACAACAACTGACAGGCCCAGATCAACAGATCCGACAATTACAAACAGAGGTAGAGGAAGCCAAGCAAGAGATGACGGATATAAAGGTATGTACACCCAAAGGGATGTGAATTGGAAGCATCAGATGCGCTTAATGCGAAATGTAAAGAGGAGTGCGATAAGGCAATTCAACAAGCCAAACAGGAAACCGAGATAATAAACGATGCTTCGAAGAAATGAGCAAATCTGAGAGCCGAAATCGAGAAGTTGAAAATGCTTGAAAAAACCCAACGATTGGAAGAGGAATTGGATGAGATGATAGAAACGAAAGTAGATTAACGTTTCTGTTGGATGAAGAAATAAACATCTCAACGGAATTGCGGGAGGAAGGGACGGTTAAGAAGACAACCACCAATATTATAATGCCACTCTACCCTTTCCCGTTCAAGTGCCACAGCCTGCCGAAGTCACAACAGATGAAGGCTTCGAAGAAAATAACGAACAAAATAACGCAACATGGATTTAGTCGAAGGAGATGTTGCTGTAAATAAAAAAAAAAATAAAAAAAAAAAAAAAAAAAAAAAAAAAATCATAAAACAAAACCAAATAAAAATTCAAACCAAAATTCAGATAAAAAAAAAAAAAAAAAAAAGAAGACGAAAGGAAATATGACATGTATATTTTGTAGATATGAATTATTTAAAAGAAAGAGAATCAACGAGTAACGAAAGAAGGTCAATCGACCACCTGAACAAAGCCAGAATGCTATACAATCAAACAGAACCGATGCAATATTATAGTAATAAATGGAGAGTCAGCAAGAAGTGTTCAAAACAAAAATTGCAAATCAAAATGTAGAGATTACGAGATTGAGACAGCACATTGTTCAATCAAGACGATTAATAAAACACTGTCAAGCAAGAAATTGAGGGAAATAAACGAATCGAAACTAAAAGAGACGGAAAACCAAAAACCTGAGACAAGAGATAGTAGAGTGAGAGCTCAGGCAGTAATCGAAGACTATTGGAAATCAGAACAAGGAAGTTGAAAAAGATTGTGAATATCGAACAAGTTTATATCGAACATTGGAAGCACATACGCTTATGCAAAAACGAGAATGCGAGAAAGTAAAAAGGTCGACAAGAGAAACGCAAGACTCAAGGAGGAGATCAAGGAACAAAGAGAGGAAACAGAAAAGCAAGGGAAGTTGAAAGAAAATTACCGGAGAATCTTAAATCAAAAACGACGAAGCATGCAAGCATTGCAGACGGCAATAACCATCAAGCAGAGAAAATGGAAAAGCAAAGAGAAGCAATTGCAAGAAATACCAGAATTAAAAAAGACAGTTGATAGCAACGCAACTCGAAGTAATAAGACTGAACGAGTTGAGCAAAAGACGAGCACCTGAACCTCCCGTAAAATTAAGGGATGAGGTCGGTGGCTCCCAATAAATGAGATAAAATAAACTGTGTAAATAAATTGTAAATAAAGCCAAGTAATTATTATTAACGTATATGTATAGGTAAAGATGAGAAGCCTAATCGTGGTGATAATTATAACGACAATGCCAAGAATCCTGCAAGCTGAAGGAATCAATGATTAGATGTCAGAAAGAATACCCATATCGCAGAGAAGATAGCACATGTAGTAGCTTAAATCAATCTGCGAAAAACCAATGAGGAATGCGAACAAATCAAGTTGCAATGTTCGGCAATGTCCACCAACAACTGAAAGTTGACGGAAGTGCAAAGGGCTCAGATAATAAAAACAATCTTAGAACAAGAAATGAAAGCTATCAGAACCCAGATAGCAACATTAGCCAAACAATGTTCAAAGTCAGAAATCGAAGAAAGAACCCCAAAACAGATCCATCCGCATAAGAGAATGATGGTAATAATATTAGAGGAAATAAAACAACAGGTAACAACAGCCGCCAATGGACGTTCAAGCAATTGCGAAATAGTAGGGAAATCTTTAGAGGAAATGAGAGGAAAAATAATTTCCACCATCAAGAGGAACCCAGCATTAAAAAATGAGGTAACGAAAACGCTGAAAGAAATGACAAGAGAAATCCTAACTACCATAAACAAAAACCCAATGAAACTCCGAGAAGATGATTAAAACCCTAGAGAAAATAAAGAAAGCTGTCACCTCGGAAGAAAACAAAGTCAAACAAACCCGAAAAATCAGAAATTACAGATACGACCCAATTGAGAGAAAGTGATAAACAAACCCAGAGTAGTAGAACTAAGAGAGTCTGAACCCCTCACAATATTGATCCTATTAGCGGCAAGTCTGATGATAAACATCACCATACTGAGCCTGATTGCACTCAAACCCAATTCCAGCAAAGAAAGAAACAAAACCCTCAAACTAAAAGAACAATCAAGAAGTATTCGATATCCCAATGGAAGAACAGCTGTCCAAACAACGAACCAACCAAGATACTTCAAATCTTCCCCAAACATTGAAACCAGGGCCGTCATCGAGACGAGATCCCGAACAACAGAATTCTATTAGTGTGACATCTTGACAGTAAAAACATTTCACGACATTATAAACGATAAATCATCCTGATCGAACAATTGTGATTTCAAAGACTGAGACTGAGTATGACTGATAACATTGATTCCTGAGCATGATAATTTTCTTTTTTAAGTGGACCGACCTCGGTCGTTCTTTTTCTTCATCTTTCAACCCATCTGTAAAATGTAGTGTAATAGTAGCATTTTTATGTATGTGGGTATTGAGGTCACGACCCTGTAGCTCGTGGACCCAATTTGCATGTAGGCACTTGTAATATAGTGCAAGTATTCTGAAAATAATATTATTCATCTTCTGACTTAAATTGCGGGTCGCAATTTTATGGGCCCCCGAGTGTTTTATGTTGGGCTAGAACTGACTTCTAGACCCAAAGTTCTAATTGTGACCGAAATGTGTAGGTACACAGCATACAAAAAGCAAAAAGTATAGTTAAATATTAAAAACCACACCAAATAAACAATAGTAATTAAAGGAAAAACAACAAAAACCTAAAACACAGAAATTAAATAAAATTCATACAGAAGCAAGAAGTTATATAAAATTTAACCCAAAAATAGCCAAATAAACATAGAATTACAAAAGCAAACTCGAGTAACTTAAAAGATGGTAAAAATAGCAAAAAATTCCAGAAAAACCCAGAACATTCTATAAAAATGGCGATGACCATCATAAAAACTACCTTAAACAATAAAATTTAGAAAAATAAATAAATTAGTATTAAAAATAAAATTTCTTAAAAAGAAATTCGTAAAATATCAGTTAAAAATAAAATTAAATTAAAAGTAAAATAGAATGTTCTGGAACCGTTCCAAATCCATCATGGACGTAAAATTAATGAAAAATAATTAGAAAATAAAAATTTAAAAATAAAAACAAAAATTATAGCACTAAAATTTCCATTAAAAATATCAAAATTACAAATAGAAACTTCTGGAATAAAAAGAATTCGAGTTTGTTTTAATGCATCAATACATACACGTGTACAAAATAGGTATATATACCGACGCATTTTCGTCACAATTCAGATATTTTTGTATGCCAAAAATTTTCTTGTCGAAACCTTCGAACCATATTGAAAGTAAGGATGGTATATTTATTGCATAATTATTATTCGTTTTATAATATATTATAATGATTTTAATTTTTGTCACCTTTTATTATGATCTAATTATTTTTAACAAGAGTGATCAGCGTCGTCTACGAGTTCGCTACGCTGATCAGCCTTGTCTCCAATAATTATTTGACATGCACGATACGGGTCCTCGACCCCACATGCACTAAAATTCATTTTTTTTTTAACCGGAAGGTCGCCACGAACAAATGGTTTCTAACCAGGAGTAGGGCGGTAAATCCATCCAGGTAGTTGGCATAGTCGCAGGGACTATGCGGACGAACTAAAATGCGGGCAAGTAATTGCGGGGAACATACTACAATAAGGCCTACCATACCGTATCCAGTTGGGTCGGGAAAGTAGGAAAATTTTAATTAAATCGACTTTTTCATTAACCTACATACCAAAAATAAACACTTAACTGTACATAAGAGATACATCACTAGGATCATCTAAACGGGAAGGATCCCAGACTTAAATTGTCACAAATCAAGCAGTCGGCTAATTGCATCAAATATTATTCTATATGCTCACTATTAACTATTGATACTGTTCTTAATTATGTTTGATTTTAAACCTAATTGCATCAAATATTATTCTATATGCTCACTATTAACTATTGATACCGTTCTTAATTATGTTTGATTTTAAACCTAATTGCATCAAATATTATTCCATATGCTCACTATTAACTGTTGATACTATTCTTAGTTAGGTTCGATTTCAAACCTAATTGCACCAAATCTTATTCAATAGGTTTAATATTAATACTGTTCTTAATTATGTTTGATTTTAAACCTAATTGCACCAAATATTATTCAATATGCTCGATATTAACTATTGGTACTATTCTTAATTATGTTCGATTTTAAACCTAATTGCACAAAATATTATCCAATATGCCCAACATTAATTATTGACATTGACTTTTATTGATATTTTTCTTGATCACATTCGATTTTAAGGATAATCCAATCACGTTCCATGATGTATTACTCATATGTCTTTATGCTTACCGCACGGGTATTGGAAGCTGATTTATAGGAAACCTTTAAAAATTCTATTTTGCATACTACCACTTCCAGGATTATTATTACATCATCACCATTTCATTTTTTTTTCGGGTTGTCTTAGTGAAGAGTGTGTCAATTACCCTCAGTATGTAATAGCCTATATCAGCATAATACTCTTAAAGAAAAGGTAACCTTTCTCACCAGCATCGCAAAGTCATCGAAACCCCAGTTCCTAGTTATAACCCAACTGGAATAGGCATAACGGGTTGGTGTCATAAAGGATCCTCCGAATTACATAATTATGATCCAATACCTATTTTATGTTGATATTTAACTTTAACTTATAATGTCAAACGATAGTTGATAAAATTTTTATGCACAAATCTCCTAATTTATTTTGATATATATATATCTAGCCTATAAAATACAAATGATGATTGATAAATTTTTAAAATCAACCCCTGAAGTAGGTATTTACTACCCATTGCTTAAATGTTTGGAATTGAAATTATTTTTGCTATACATATCACTTGTAAATTATAAAATTAATAATTTATAAATATTCATAAGCACCCCTGAGTCATACCGTCACCACCCATTGTATCAATATCTTAAATTACCCCTTTTTACAATATACTTAGTCTGCAAAATATTAAATTGATAATTTGTCAATATTCATAGCTAACTCCCCCTGAATCATACCTTCATTATTTATTGTATCAGGATCTTCAATTAACCTAGTTCAATATATATTGAGTCTGTAGAATAGTAAACTAAAATTTATAAATATTCATAAACCACCCCCCTTGAATCACACCTTCATTATAGGTTGTATAGATGGTTTAAATGAGCTTACTCCAGTATATATTTAATAATATACCTCGTTACCTATTGCATGAATGTCTTAGATTTCTAAATTTAATATACATTTGGTTGGAAAAAATGGGAAATGATAACTCACAAATATTCATAACTAATCTCCTCTCGAATTATACCCACGTTACTTATCGCACGAAGGCCTCAAATTACTAATTTTAGTATATATCTAGTTGGTAAAACATCAAATGATACTATCATTATTACTATTTCGTTACTATTACTATATTCATTATTATCGTTATTAATATTGTTACATTATGACTAGTATTATCCTTATTACTATTAGTTTATCATGGTTATTATTATTATTATTATTATTATTATTATTATTATTATTATCATTATTATTATTAGTAACATCATTATCAATAGAATGTTACTATTAATAGAAAATGCGAACCGATACCATTGATTTTCTCTTCCTTACGGAGGGATACAACCAATGGGACCGATTCTATTTATGGAAATAACTATGTAAAGTAAAGGGTACCCTCACCAAATCCACCCCGGCTAACCGAATGGATAAGACATGCATTCTCATAAACGAACCAATCACCATCGACCGAGACAGCAGGAACCCCCGAGCTCCGAATAAAATCAACGACACCTTAGCAAATGTAACTCCGGCTATCCCAGAGGTAGATTCCATGCAGGTCAGCAAGCACCAGGGACCCCTTCCCAGGATCAACTACTTAGGGTAGGAGACATGTCCCTTATAATCATAGACAAGGAACAATAAGTAACAATACGTATTACGATCATAATCGTTGACTACTTAAATTCAGCAAGAAAGAAAAAATTTCTCTAATAATAAAATTACTTAATAAATTACTTAACAATAAAACAGTCTCTTTAACTAAATTCAACAAGTACAAAGATTGTATTTAATAAAAATCATAAAAAGTTATTAAAATCAAATCATCTTAGTCACTGTGAAGCCTTACCGTTGAATGTAGGGAGGTAAAGGAACGGCGGGTCTCGCCAAAACCTCTTCAGGTTGAAATTGTTTCATCCCGTTTTCCCACTACCCATATAAATACCAATACGAAAACTGAGATGACTCAAATTTGGGCAAATCGGCATATTTTGGACTATCAGTACGACGATCTCGAGAGTTTATCCAAATATGCCTTACGATCGAACTGGGGGTTGGGAAGATTGAGTTCCTAAAATCAAACAAAGGGAAGATTCAACAAAATTTTAGTTACCTGCCACATTGAGATGATGTTAGAACCACTTACAGCCCCTACGGTTGGGAATTGCTAGGGACCGAAAATAATGCTCGGTACGTGGCAATGTCCCTCCTCGTAGTGGATTTTAGTGGCGTAGTTACGTCGAATAATACTGCTGAATAAAATTTTGTTACAAAGGAAATTAATGTTAAATATTAAAAATAACAAATTAAATATTTGGATAAGTAAAACAAAGATCACTTGATGGTGATTTTGGGGTGAATTTATGAAAATCTAAATTTTCCAATTTTATTCTTTCGTCCACTTTGAGTTAAGTTAAACCTAAATTTATCAATTCAATCTAATTTAGCGATTCCCGATCCAGTTTATTAAATAGGATATAATAAATTAAATATGAAAATTAAATTGTAAATTAATTACTTTACCTGTAAAATCATGGTTTGTTGAATAGGTGGAGTATTATGCTTGAAAGGAATGGTAATGTGGCGTTTGGATATTTTAGAGTTATCGTACGTTTGATATTTTTTTTTGATGATTATAGACATGTCCTGTTCTGAATCAACGAATACACAGGTCGGGCCCTCATCGTCCGTTTCGAGCCACGAACCAGCGCATGAGGAAGTGAATGGAGTCAATGGATTGGATCAGGAGGAAGAGATCACTCGCTTGAGGTCTAGGTGGATTTGGTATAAAATCCACGACTGGACCTACCAGAATGTGGTCCCAGTGACCCCGAAGACAGAGCCGTACCTCAATGACACGTATTTGGCTCTGATCGACGCCTTCGACGATGCGAAGAGAGCAGTGGACCGATTACACTGGCTCGAGGAAGCAACACTGGCCGGCGAATTGGAAGACTGTGACGGGTACGCACGGGCCCAATGTCACCCAAGGCGAACTGCGGCTCTCCAACGTGGGCTAGAATATCCAAGAAGCCCTGGACCGAATCGGCCGAGAAGGCGTGGACGACCACGGAAGGGCACCAGTTCCACCCCGGAGAGTGGGGCGGGCAAGGATCGAGACTTATAATTAAACGTTATATATCCAAGATGATTTTGTCGTTAAGACCAGTGCAAATCCTGTGATGTGATGGATGTTTTCTAGTACCTTGCACGCCTTGGCAGTATGTGCCCATCTAACTACTCTGTTGTGATCTGGTCATCTCGGCTAATTTCATTATTGATATTATTTTGTCCTGACCACCTTTATTAATTAGTTGTTATTAATGATAATTTTTTCTTTGTTTGATTGTTTAATTATGTGTCAATTATTAATATTAATTTTATTGTGTATATCGCTTCTGATTTTCAATAAATTATTTCAACGGGGGAACCATTGTGACTATCAACTCTAATTTGCGCAGTGTTGACTATCACGACTACCCTATAAACTTTGGTGAAATCCATAGAGGCAAGTCTAGAAGTATGCAGTGGGGAGCGGTGACGTAGGGGCGACGCTCATTCAGTAATAATAACGTACACTTCCCCACGCCGAGGTAACAATCTCTAATGTTGTTTATTTTAGTGTTACAATTCCTGGAAGAAATGAGGGCAGACAGAGAGAAGGCGCAACAACAAGCCGAGGCATACCGGGCTAAGTTAACGCGACTTAAGGCCCATTGCCGAAATTTCGAGAGCACTTGGTTCCCGCCCACAGAGATGAAGAAGCGAATGAAACTCATCACCCAATTGCAACTCCAGAACGCCCAAGATCAAGTTGAGTTGCGGGCCCTCCGCATGAAGGTGAGGGAGTTGGAGGTCAAGATACATCAACAAGACCTTGATCGGGAGGTCATTTCTAAGATCCGACCTATGAGCGAACTGGTTCACCAACGGAAGGAAAGCGTGCCGAAGCCCTCGAAAAAGAAGATCCGGCCAGGAAAAGCAGCACGAGCAAGGATAAGGCAGGCCAGTCAGGCTCAATTGACTCTCCATCCTATTGGAGCAGAGACTACCTCAACCGAACCAACCAGGACTCTATAAGTTGTTTGATTTGTCCAAATAAAATTGTTATGAGTGTTTCCTTATCGGTACATTTTGAGTTTCTCACCCGATTGGCATATATAAATATATATATAGATAGGCATGTATGTGTATATGTGTGTATATGGATGGGTATGGGACAGTGAGTGTATGCAGATATATATATTCAAGGGGACGAAAAGAAATCGGACATAGGCCTTCTATCGGCAGTCCGTGAACCCCAGTGGGTGCTAGACAATTATAGTATGCTAAGCATGCTCACTTTTTGCTAGTGCCCAAACCCTTGATACAGTACCAACGTTGATTGCTCAACGGGTATCAAGTGGTCAGCTATAAATTGTATTTTGGGTTACGCTGGAAACAGCACGAGGAGGTAAAGATTTACAATACCTGTAACCCACCAATATA